>CAUHTR010008144.1:0-108771 GCA_959609185.1 Schmidtea polychroa | reverse complement strand
TTTTTTTCACTTTTAAAATGTAAAAAATGTAAAATATAATATGTAAAAATAATTGTTTTGTTTAAATCTTTATGGTATTAGTCATCATATAGTTAAAATCACTAACATGTGTAAACCAAAAGAAGTGAAAAACACCTGTTATATTATTTCTTAAGCGTTATACTGTTCGCAATTTTATAATGTAGGTTTTGTGGGAGTTGGCAACCCTACTAATGAAATATATGCCATATTTAAATATTTCAAAGAAAATTATTTTCACACATCTGTTTTGGTTTCATTAAACTAAAAGCATTGGCAACTTGGCAACAAACGACGTTTTTTCTTTTGTTCTCAATTATCTTATCTTATAATATAGGTAAAATGTTTCCCTCGTCTTAGACTAGTCGTCTACGTCGGCATACTTTGTGCTTCTCGCTTTTGAATTTGGTAAACGCACAGATGATTTGCCGAATCACTGATTTAATAAAAATATTTTATAATATTGTACGAGGCAATTTCCCAAATAAAGTAAGCAATATAAATTCTTTTTAATCAATATTAACATTTTTCAAATTGAGATTTCATTATTTATTTTTTGTAAACGACTGTTACATAGTGAAAGCGTCTCCTGAATCGGTCACCAACGTGCCCCGTACTCGTTTTCCCTCCGCCAGGAGCGCCACTGTTTACCGATTTGTATCGAATTCTGGAAATATCTTTAATTAAATAAATAGTATCAAGATTTAAAAATTTATTAAACCAATCTTCTGTAAGTTCCTCCCATAATGTCTCCTAAATCTTCTAATATTCTGTAAATGAAACATCAAAAATTTTTGAGGAGAATTTCTCTAATTTATACATAGGGTTTCCTGTAAAATGAAATGCTGTGGCGCTTTCTGTCGTCTCAATTCTTTTTTCAACCAATTCCTGGACCATTTTGTATATATTTAAACCAAATCAGTCAAATTTTTTTAGCGGGTCTTTCGACTATTTAAATTGCTTACGGTTTTGTGCTTCCGAATTTTCTAAAATAAGTTTATGGGCTTTAATATGTTTTTTATCTAATTCAAGCAAATACTGTAGAAAATCGGTTTCATTAACAATTTTTATAAATAATTAAAATCTGGTTATAGACAGTACAAGACGGTGTAAGTTTTCCTATCAACAGTTAGATTAACTTCTGACATTTGGCAGCAAAACGGACTAAGGGGAAATCGTCAATCTTATCAGCATCCTATGATACACTCGCTTATTGTTCTGAAGATAAGGAGACTATAATTATCTGACTATTGGGAAGTTAGGTTAAAGTTATTTTTTATATCTCTACACACACACACACACACACATATATATATATATATATATTCAGATTATTAATTACTTATTAGCTAATTACAATGAATTTTCCCACTTATTGACGGATTGCTATAAATGTGTACCATGTAAATTTCAGGGAACATTTCAAAATTGAAAAAGAATAATTTATTTTCTTCTCTAACCCAAATTTCTATAGCAGTTTTTTTATTGAATGTAAGGAAATTAAAAAAGACGGAAAGCACAAATTTTACAAGCGCAACTATTATTTGCGGAGCTCCTGGTATTAGTCGAATCTATCAAAGGATATTACAAGTTTATTTCCTTGTGGCTCGTTTATTTATGTATAAAAAATATTTAAATAAATTGTTAAAATTATAAATTAGAACAGTGGTTCTCAACCCGTGTTCCGCGAATAAAATGACATTTTATCTTTAAATTTGCATTTAAGATACATATCATCAAAAACCTCAATTAATTTTTTTGTAAGATGATTCAATAAGAAAGCCGTTACACAGATATATAAACATACAAATATAAAAGTGTTTTTATTGCTTGTTATTGTTGCGCGTGGTATTTTCTTTGCTTATAAGAAGGCATTGTTTACGTTTACGACAGATTTATAGTAATTTGTGATTGGTCACTCATTGTGGGCAAGTATTTTGCCAGTGTTCCGCGTAAAAAAAATCATGTGAATGGTGTTCCGCGCTTTTATACGAATTGAGAACCACTGAATTAAAAGTATAAATGGAACCAAAAGGAATAATCAGAGTGATGAATTTAATGATCAACCTTCAATGTGGACAATTTTCTTTAAGTAATAAAGATTTTACGTATTGTTCAATTGTCTCAATATGTTGGCAATTGAAATAATGAATAGAATTTCTGCTACTATCAAAGATATTAACAGACTATTGTTGAGTATTTTGTGTAAGTCGGTATCACTGTCTGACTCCTTGGTATCCTTTGATTAAGGAAATCAAACAACCCAACACAATAGTATTTATTCAAAATTAACACAATTACACTTTTATTTTATTACACACTTTAACGAAACAATTTCAGTTTACACCACTTTAAATATTTCTTTTTACTCTACAAACCTTTTGGTTTCAACCTGAATCTTGCACAGGGGTAAATCTTCCAACGAGAGATCTTCTTTTCTGGTATTCTTGATTCAAAGGATCTGGTAAGCATTAAAGTTAAATTCACTTTACTCTCTTTCACTGTAATATCACTTTTCTTTCTTCGACCAACTGGCAATTATGTTTACTTGCGGATGTGTTTTATACCCGTCTCGGAATTACATTATCTCCTCATCAAATTACTTTTGATACTTTCCTCTGGACTTCCTCTTGCCGACCTAATTGGTTTGGGCAATTTATTCATTTTTTGATAGTCTACCCCAATTTAATTACTAGTCGCTAATTCGATTGACTCTACCTAATTAAGTTTGATCACTCGGGTCCTTTCACACTGCTCGGGTTTCCCATTGGGTCGGATTTTCCATTAGCTCGAGTTTTCTATTAACCAATTAATTTTTTAATTAATTTTAGGTTTTTGTAATTATTTCCTTCTAGAGGCCCCAATTAACTTTATTTTTATTATATTTGAACTCATCTCATTGTTTGGCATCCGCCCATATCAGTTTCCCCTGGAAAATATTTGTTTTTATTTATTTTGATTTTTTAATTAATATTTTTGTACTTTAAATTATTATTGTGAATTTGATGTTTTTATTGACTTGCACCTTCTTTTTTTGTGTCTGTCCCGTCAAACCCAAACACTATTATCGTACAGGGTTTTATTTCAATTTTCTATTGAAATAGAGATTCCCATACTTTTTAAAGTTGGTATTCCAATTAGTAAAGTACAATATAATGGCGTGTCAGTAGTAAATATTTTTGGAAAAACGAGACCTAAAGAAATCTTTTAGATACCGTATTTTCCTGTTTATAAGTTGCACTGCGGTATTAGCCGCACCTGCGTAAATTAATTATTTTCCATCGTTTTTGATATCTAGTTTTCGTCGTTTATAAGATATATACAAGTACAGTTAACATTTTCCTCTAATTTATAAAATTTGTCATTTGTCATTTGTATTACTCGCACTTGTCTTTAAATAATAAAAAAGTAGCGACTTATACACCGAAAAATAAGGTATTCAAGTAATGTCTTTTTTCATTACTTGTCTCTCATAAAATTTTGTTGAGCAAAAGAACGACTAGTCCTACCACAATAAAGATTTCCTAAATTATCAACTGGTTTTATATAAAGGTTCTCACACATATAAACATGTACTATAAATTTGTGCGCTGAAAATGAAAGTGATCGACATAGAAACAAATATTACACAAAATATTTTCATTATTAATTAATTACTTATCGCGTACCGATATAAATTGCGCAGAATCTAATGATTTCAAATCAGGGCTAAGCTAGGTTTCTTCCATACTTCATACTTGATCTTAGAGTAATTCTATTTTGGCACCGAATACCTGCACTCCTTAACGCGGTTTCTCTGTCAGCTCGCATGCTTCCTAGTAGTTTCAGCACTAAAATATTAAATGTTTGGGTTGTTGGACACGGATAGAGATATTGTCTCCTAACGATTCCTCTTTCATGTCATCCATTTGAACCAATGGCGGACGACTTCATAATCAACTAAAAATCCTCATAACACAATTTACAACATAAAGAACTCCATAACCACAACTCAAGTTATAACTCAAGCAATTCCCTGATCACAACAAACGACTCCACCATTGATCACCAATACAATATCTCAATTTAAATAAAAAAATTCAATTTTAACCAAGTACATTTTATTCAAATTAAATGAAATGACATTAATGTCAGAGTCCTAATATCCACGACCAGAGGCACGCGGACTTTCACGTTTCCACGGCGGCTCTTCTCGTCTCTAAGAAACTGCTAATGGGATTACGAACTCTCTATTGCCTATATTAAAACGAAAAACTCCATAATTTTGTGCCCTTCTTGCCCCCCCTCGCGGACGCCCATATCCAGAATATACACAAACTCGCCGGTGTGTTAAAGATTGTATTTTAGGGATTACAATCTTTATTATATTATGGATGGGTAGATAATAAGAAAAATTGAACCTTTCTACACGATACCTATATAAAAAAACAACCTCATTTACAATAACATTTAACGTTTCAGACTTACGGAAACAATGTTCAAATTTGTTAGATTATTTATAGATCGGGAACTCGAACTAGGCGTTAGAACATCTATCTCTCTTGATGGTTTACGATGGATATTTCTGTTATTAGTAGCAGTCACTTTCAGTTCCGACAGTTACTTAAATCTTTGAAAGAATTCAATACTTTCTGATTTTTAGTTCTTACAAAAATGCAGAGTTCATTATTTTACTATTTAAATACATTGTTTAAGTATTGCTGAACTTGCTCAAGTTAGGTGTCTCTGATGTTTATTGACAGTGTGAGGTACTAGATTATTTTATCGTTATTTATTTCTATTTCGATTCCCCAAAGATTTTAGTAATATTGTGATGGAATTTGCAGGTATATGAACTGTAGGTTAAACGACCATGATCTATCCGAATCGATCTCTTTGCAATGGATTTCTTCGTCACCGATTCCTGTGTAATTTACTTTTATTGTGTGATTTTTTGGCTTATTTAGAGCTATTGGTTTATTAAATTTTGATTCAAATTTGATTTTTAAACAGTTTAAAGGTGTTTGATAGTTGATCCATGGATCAGGGGTTGGTCTTGTCTTAGTGTTAAAGGATATTTAAATTAAAACATACTAGGATAGTTGTTCAAATGATGCCCTTTCTGCGTTGACTACGTTAATCCTTTGACTCTGGTACATGTGCAATGATCTGTACCATTCATTATTTTTATAAGTAGTACAATTTTATTTTCATGGATTTTCTTAATTTTAAAGTTATAATTGACTTTTAAAAATTTGGCAGGGATACGCCCTTATTTTTTTTACTTGTATTTCTTTAAAGTGAAAGTATAAATTAATGTTTGAAAGATTTTGACAGGGATCAGTCTTTATTAAAGAACGATGATTTGCTCTATCTCTCATTTTCATTGATGTTAAAACGACTCTAGTCACATTGTATTTTGTGTTGATTTTGCGTCAATAATATTTAGATGCTCGTTTCCTTCAGCGAACTGGACGTTTATATAGTAAGATAAACTCTGTATTTTGAACGTTGATTTTGAGGATGTAGTCATAGGTCGATTACATTATATCAAAAGAGGAAATTGCTCATCACACACGGCTCACTGGACTCCAGTGTGATGAACCCTTAGTGTTATATGTTCAGAACTTGAAACTACAAACAAACCAAAAGCTTGTTGTAGTTCCCGATCTGCTTATATGAATTTTAATCGCCGTGGCGAATTCCGCGATACCGGGCTTGCCTATTGCCAGTAGAGCACGGAACTACTAAAGCGTACCACATGTAGACAACGCCGGTGATTAGTTCTCATCGACAATGGGTCAAATGATGTATACCGATAAACTACACAGTAAAACTAATCAGGTAAATGGAATAGTTCAACTGTCACTTCCTGTTGCACGCATCATTTTATTTTCTTGTAAGTTGATGTAGTTGTGGGCAGTGCGGGAAGTGAGTTCGTTATTTTCAAATAAAAAGATCAAAAGACAAAGCCTATCCAACAATTCACTAATCAAACGAAAAGTACAAATATAAGAATCTATTTATTAGTCATTTCAATTTCAAAAACTGGTATACAGTTTTAAACAAAAGTTGGGGTAAGTTAAGTTTTAGTTTGATTGATTTGTGACTGAAAAAGCGTTGGTATATATATGCTAATTTTGATGTGCGAGTATGTGTGAGTGCATTGAATCAGTAAATCAAATTTGAATTATTTTAATTCTATTTAATTTTGAATTCTAATTTAATCAATTTTGATGGCGATTTTTCGTAAATTATTATTTATTTTATTTTCTAATTATTTTTGATATTTTATTTAGTTTTAATTAATGGGTGTGGACAATTTCTAGAATATTCTATGCTTATTTATTCAATACTATAGACTGATTCCTATTTCTTTTATTTCTTATGTTATTTCATTTTATTTTTGATAATTTAATTTCTTAATTTTTATATTATAGTTAGCTTAAACTAGCTATTTCGCACCCATGACGGATTTCGCCAATTTTATAGAATATTCTAGTTTTTCCTAGTCATTTCTATTATAATTTTGATTTATAATTCATTTTTTAATGATATTTTGTGGAAATCCTTTCTATTTCAGCCCTACTTTCTTTCTCTTCCATTATTTCAACCTTTTTTACTTCTGCCATGTGTCTATGTTATGTTTGAGTTAGTTTCGTGTAATATTGATTTTGTTTTATTTTACTTTAGTTTTGTGTTTATGTAAATTCTTTTAAGTTGTATTTAATCGATGTTTTGAAGTATTTTGAGTGTTACTTTACTTAATATAGTGTCTGTGTGTTATTTTCTGGCGTAATCTGATCACACTACATCTACGTGGGCTTAAAATCATTTTTGCCCAACAGTATATGGTTGTTGGTAGTTGGTACCTGGTCGTAAGTACTTAGTGGTTAGTAACTGGTTGTTGGTACTTGGTTGTAGGTATCTTAGTTGTTGGTATCTAGTTGTTGGGTTTCAAGAAATCAATAAAAGAAGGTGAGTAAAAATTAGAATTATATATTTTATGTCTTTCGTTGTAATTTTGAAATATTTAAATTATTTTACTTAATTTTGATTTCAACGAGGTGTTTTATTATTTCAAAGTGATTGATTGACAACTATTCTCATTTACCATTCATTCTTTGACGAAAGTCATCATTTTTGTTCAATTTAGACCAAACATTTTATTAATAAATTCCAAGAATGAAGTTAAGCAGGTCTTTTGTGAATAAAAATTAGAATTTACAGTTTTCTATATTTGAATTTTATGTATTTTATTGTAATTTTATTTCAATTATTTTACTTAGATTTTCATCATTCCTTTCAACGTGGTGTTGTGTTATTTTAAAGTAGCTGAGTTGACAATTATTCTCATTTTTTAAATTTAGACTATATATTTTACTTTTAATCACACAAAGTTTTCCAAACTACTAATTGCAATTTAGTTAAAACTATTTTAATTCTAAAACAAAAAAAAATAATTAAATTTATTTATTTACCCTAATTTCTCATAAAACCTCGATTCTTAAAAATATCTTACCATATATTCCGTACAAAAATCATGAGATCAAAAAAATACTGAATTTTTAAAGAGTCTAAATCTAGTATAAAAATCCTAGGACCTAAAATACCCTATGACTAAGGTGACCAGACGTCCGCTTTTATCCTGCATCCTGCAACGTTTTTCAAAAGTACCGACTTTTAGAATTAAGTTAAATTTTATATTTATGAAAATCATTGTTTTGCATTGTAAGAATCCTACGGACTACTAAGACTAACATATTGCTTTTCTTACCCAGTTACATTGTATTTGTTTCTCAGATTATACACTTCGTGTTCGTACTGCGTGCTAGGAAGCAAATTAAACAAATAAATATTACAAATCTGCTACATACCATAGAAAATTAAGGTAAGTAATTTATTTATATTTATACGCGTTTTCTCTACAGTAAATCAAACGTGGACATCAAAAAAATCTAAATTAAGTGTTGAAACTTTCGAAAGCGATTTTAAGTGTCAAATATAATTTGACTAATTCTTGTGAAGATTTTTACAATATTTTAAAAAATGAAAACAATCTACTAAAACAAATTCACTCAAATAAAAAATATGTCAAGGAATAAAATATTATACAATTTTTTATATTTATAAATTGTACTTATGTTAATAATCAAAAAATATTACCATATTATTTTTATTCTATATGAAAATTTTTGTTGATACCCCTCTCCTTCAAAGTTGTCCCGCTTTGCCTATCTAAAAATCTGGTCACCTAACCCATGACTATAGTGCTCTGAAACCTAGTTCATTTTGACCTGCAAAAAATATTTGCAAAACAACTAATTAGGCTTCTGAAGCAGGGGGAGGATTCTGCTTAGGGCTAATATCTACTTAATTATATTAGGAGGGAATTCATTTTTTACACTGAAAAAAATCCTAGGACTGATAACACGTACAAAATTAATTTATTTAATTTTTCAAAACTAAATCCAAATCCGTATAAATTCTAGTTTGATATATTGCATTAATTTTATTTTGATTTTATCAGTTTTGATTTTTTGGAATTTAATATTCACTGATGCAGATATTGATAGAGATGAGCGTCAGACAGATGAATGTTATTGAAACAATCAGCACAAAAACAGTGTTAGCATCTATATTTATATATTATCAGTCGAGATTTTAACAAAATATATTTAGTAAATGCACACAGACAGTTCTGATGATATTTTAAAACATTAATCAATGCAAATGAGTAAATAATATACACTCATATTGCTATGCATTCTATCAATTTAATCTCTCAATATAGATTCACAATATTTGACAGTTGCCATTTGACTTTGATCAGCTTCTGAGTTATGGGAAATACCAATTGTGCTTGTCAAAAGTCGCAGCCTCAAAAATATCAAGGTAATTAAATATTATTTAAACAAATTTTTATTCTTCGAATGTAACAAAATTATTTATGAAATTTAGCAGTTTAATATATGGTAAATATAATTTTTAATAATAATTTTTTTAATTTTTTACTAATATTCAGTTAATGGTTTTAGTAATATTTTTTAATTATATACAAAATTTAACATAATAAGATGTCACTAAATATTTATTGGTTAGTTGAAGGATATTTGGCATAGTATTTTTATTATTAGAATCAAAATAAAGTGCAGATAGCGCCATTGTCCTTATGAAAGTTTACATAAGTAAATATGTTTGTCACGATTATCATGGAGTCCATATATTGTTGAGGTTAGAAAAATATGTAAATAAATAGTGTTTACAACTATTTAAGAACTCATAAATTAAAATATTGATGAAAATAAAAGTAGTAGTTCGTTCGATTGCTTCAGATCGGACTTTCAAATGCCATTTTACTACTACGCTAAAAAGTAATAATTTTTGGTAATTCTTGGTGACGAAACACTGCTTCTTGAATAACACGATTCTCCAAATCCTAATAAATCATTTTTTTCATTTACAATTCCAACTTTTTTACACTACGATTTATATTGTCCTAATTGATCTGGAAAGCTTACTTAATTAACCGTGAAAACCTCCTTTACTAGGGTTTTAATTATTGAAAAAAAGCATCTAATTCAAATGCTCCAGGAGGTATAATTATAACAAAAGAAGAAGAATCCATGTTCTAATGTATTTTTATTTTTAACATTGTGTATTCAATCGCAATTCAATTTCATAATAAAATTCTTAATTCAAGTTTAAGGGTATTGGAAATTTCGTTAAAAATTCTGAAGATTTAATATTAAAAGATAGAGTTGTTGAATATTTTGTGGATAAACTATTTTTTCAAAATTTTCATCCCTTTATTCTATGTTGTATTAATCATTTGCCCTTTTTTCAATTGAATACCCACTTATTTTTCAACTAATATTACACAAAAACATTTTGCTTGTAACTCGTTATTCTTTTCAATAATAATCGTAACATTTACTCCATTAGAAGATAATTTTTCATCTTGACCTGAAAGATCAAAACAAAATATTGAATATAAATTTTTAAAATCAGTCATATTTAATTGTCGATCTGCTTTAAAAGCATTGCATGCATCAGCATATGATGAATATGGTTTTGCCTGATAATTATCTTTTAAACTAAATGTCATTGGATCTAAACGATAATAAGTTATATTTAATTGAACACGTA
This sequence comes from Schmidtea polychroa, assembly GCA_959609185.1. Lineage (NCBI taxonomy): Eukaryota > Metazoa > Platyhelminthes > Tricladida > Dugesiidae > Schmidtea > Schmidtea polychroa. The sequence continues at coordinate 98,625 of CAUHTR010008144.1, read as the reverse complement.
AAGATTTTATTTCTTTATCTCTTCCATATGATTGTATAAATTTTGAATTATTTTTTGTAAAATAAATTGATTCATCTATAAATCCTATAAATCATCTTTAAATCCTATTCAAGATCAAATTCACTTGAAAAAGGCAGTGCCGAAAATTCGTGGGTATCAACAAACATCGATATATTACTGATTTATAGTCTTCAAACTCTCTTTTTAATAAATTCTATAAAAATACATCGAGGTCTTGAAATTAAAACTGTTGGTTTCCAACTGAATATTGTTCCTGTTGTTATATCAATATTGGTTGTTATTCTTTGGAGATATCTTACATTAATTGGTTAAATTCGTTCTATCCATTATAATAGTTTCCAATTTTGCATTAAATGCTATTGCAAGAGTAAGAGATTCTAAATTAATTTTAACTGCATCATTTACAACTGTTCCAAATAAACAATTTTTTTAATCATTATTTTTTGTGATTGAAAGTTCAAATGGTATCAAGTAAATTAATATATTATAACTTTGGAAAAATCCAAATAAAGATACATTTCTTCAAATGAAAGTTATATAAACTATCTCGTTCTTTATAACCTTCATTTGTTGCTGTTCCATCACGGACATCTGGAATCCAACAACTTAATTATTCATGTTAATTTTTAAAATCATAATCTGTCATAACAAAATTTAAAATAGAAGAAGTAGGCCTAGGATGTTCTATTCTTTCTAAATTTGAAGGACGTAATTTTTTTAGCCATATCAGTAAATAAATTTAATAACCAGTTATGTTCAAATGAAAATTTATTGGCTGCTACATTTCCACTTACTTAAATTTTAAAAATAATCTTGAATTACAAATATCTAAAGGATTTGATGATTGATTATTATTAAAATATATTTTACCAATATTATTTAATGTTTCAGCACTTGCTGTTGTAAGAAATACTTCCATAAAATCTTTTTTCGAACATTATGATTAAAACAACGAGTTTTGTCAAAATCAAAACTTGTCACCATTTTTATACTTAAAATATTTCTCAATGATTTTCTTGTACTTGGTACTTGTTATTAATTTTGATTCCATCAATCTTGAAAGAATAGCATTAACTTGATTATATGTATTAGAATGTCCCGCTTTTGTTGCAGCTAATAATTTTCTCAGATGTTCGAATAGTGAAATTGGATTATCTGGGAAATAAAATACATCTAATCCCAAATGATGGACAGAGCCCAGTTCTTTACTTTTTGATTTCTTAGATGATTTTACTGAGAAGTCTTTTATGTCGGCTGTTGTCCCTCTATCTGTTTTTATTTCCTATTGGTCTGAATCTCTCGTTGTTGATGATGATGCTAGTGAATTATTTCTTCAGTTGGATGTAATCTAATCATTAAATTTTAATAATATCCTAAATTTTTAATATTCAAACCTTCTAATTAATTTAGATATTCATGAGAGGTATTTTTTATCAACTTTTAATTGTCCTTTATCATCGCTTGTCATTCCCCAAAAGAATTCCCTTCAATACATAATAAAAACTCAGGTGTTAGTTTATATTTTTTATTTGTACTTACATTAAAAATCCAAAATTCATTATTTTCTAATGTAATTATGAATTTAGTTTGATTCATCCACAATCTTCCTGTTTTATCTCCTTCTAGAAAAAGTACTTTAACTCATATTGGACGATTTAGAGTATCAGGAAATGATTTTAAATTTATATTTAATCTAATTGTTTTTATTTTTTCAGGTGTTGTATTTACACCCATTGTTTTTATGAGCTGTTAGATTTGATTTATTTAATATAACATCAATAATCGGCTTGTGTTCTTTTCATGTTCTATAAAATTATAATTTAAAGTCCTATTCTTATTACAAATAGTATCATTCCAATTCTACTTTTGTCTTTCTATGTTTTTCAAATCGTTTTAATATCGATCCATTTTTAAATGATTTTTTCATGTATAGTTTTTCTATTAGTATCTAGAGCAACATAATTATATCGTGTATTCCAATGATTTTTTAATCTATCAAAGTCTGACTTTTCCATCAAGGTGGGAAATAAATCATGATAAATACTATCTCGATCACGTTTATTCAATTCAAAAAAATATAAAATTTTTACTTTCCACGTATAGATCTTTTTGGCATATCAAAATAATTTTATGATAGATAAATACAAATATAATTCCGTTATTTCTTGGCTTTTATCATTAACACAATCATCAAAAACAATCAAGTTCTTTTAATTTTTATTTAAATTCTCACAGGGTGTTATATCTGAAAACTTTTTGCTCGTGTTAATATTTATTTCTGATCTATCATCTGATCTCATACTTTCACACAAATCTGAAATCTTTTTACCTTCAGGATTTCATCTTGATTTTTAAATATATTTAATATTGTTTGTTTTGTTAGATTATTTTTAAAACAATGATATAATCATTGAAATTCTGGTTAAAATATTGTTTTACAAAATATTATTAAATTATTATAATTTAAAAACTTGGGGCATAATAACATTTTCAAAAGTAAAACACTTTTACCACAACTTGAATCTCCTACAATCAACATTCTAAATGAATTTGGTAATATTTCATTATGATTAAATTTTGTTAGGTTATTATTCCAAACATGTAATATTTCAGACATTTTGCTGGAAGCTATTTTTAGGGTTTAAGAATATAACTTGACCATTTGAACCTAGTTCAACATTATCTTGTTTTCCTAGCTTTTTTAAATATTTTGTCATCAGAAATTCCACATAAATATTTTGCAATACTTTTAATTTGTTGATATTTTAATATTAAACCTTTTCCATCATATGGCTCAAGAAATATTACAGGACTAGGAACTGTGCCAGGTGTTTGAGATTCTATAAATTTTGTTTCTGTTGCAATGTTAGCTCGAGATTCATCAGCTAATCGTGATTCTTTAACATTTTAAACAGCATTGGTTATTCCTGTAGTGGCTCCTGCTGCTGCTAATATACCTCCAAAGATTAATTGTAATAAAGCTGCTAAAGGAAGAATCATGTTTCAATTCTTAGATTTTTTCTTTTGAAATGTATGCTTTTTTTACCTTTTTTTACCTTTATAGCTTATTGTTTTTAGTTTATAAATTTCAATAATTGATTTTATTTTGTTTATGAATTCTTCATCAACATCTTTTGTCATTGTTAACTATGAAAAATGGTGATTGAATTTGAATTTAAGAATAAGAGGAAGGAAAAGTTTAAGGGTTCTGGTTTAACGGAATACTTTTTGATTAAAATCTTTCTCAGGATCCAAGAATTGAATTTTCTTAGAGCATTAAATGCTAAACCTGAAAAGTCTGTAGGTTTTGCAGGAGAAGGGTTTCGAGAAATTAAAAAAATAGTTTTTTGTAATTCACGTTGATAAAATCTACCTAATATTTCTTCATCATTCAAATCATGTAGTTTATAAGTAAATGGTTGTGTGTTGTATATTTTCTTGATGATAAATATTTCTTTTGACCATGAATGAGTAATTCCTTTTTCAAATTTATTTTTCCATTTAAATATTTTAATTCTGTTTCCTACATTAAATTTTTATTTTTCAATCAAATCATTATTAGCATTTTTATTTTCATGTGTAATTTTTGGATTATAAAAATTAATCAAATCTGGTAAAATATCAATCCAAATTCTATTTCCTCGATTTGTAAATTTTTTATACATTAAACATTTAAGTGTTCCGTTGAATCCTTCAATGACTGGATGGTGTGATGGGCCTTGTAATCTTTCATCTGGTTGGTTGTTATTTGAATAAATTTCAATATAGTTTTCTTATAAAAAATCTATAAATATTTTATTATAAAACTCGGTACCATTATCAACACATAATTTATTAGGAAATCAATTTGATGACTCAATCAAGTTTACAAATGCATCTTTAATTGTTTCTCCTTTCTTGTTTAATAATGGAATAGACCAAGCATATCTAGTATATAAATCAATGATTGTTAGGATATATTTATAATTTTCATTTTTTTTTGAATTTACTGTTTAAATTAAATCTGCTGACCAAATATCAATTTTGTTAAAAACTTTAATTTTTAAATATTTTTATTATTTATGTATTATTAATGTAATTTACTTGCTAAAACCTTATATTCATTATCATTATCGATTTTACCACCTACGGCTATCGGACTTTGTCCTCCACCAAGGGAGATCGGACTTTATCCTCCGCCTACGAATATCTTTGTTTTCATTGCTGTTTCTGCAATAGCTCATGAAAACTTTCCCTGAATGTTGGATCTTGAATTTCATTAAGATCTTGAATTAAATCAATGTCAAATCTTATATCTTTAACATGGTATGCAATATCATGTTTAAAAGCTGCATGATGAACACGATCTATTGGTTCTTCACCTGGTTTTGGAATATTATTTTCATCAAGTCTAATATCTAATCTTATTCCTGGCAGAACATCTCTCAAGTTTTTAAGAAAGTCAGACTATATCTTAAGGAATCGTCAAAGTTGATTAAACTTTTCATCCCACCAACGTTTAGTCTCTGAACAATCTCCATATTCTAATCATAACGAACTTAGGAGACGTGCTGCAGATTTTCCATTTATTTCTCATCGTTTTTACCATTGAGATCGGTCATTACCCGAGTTCCTTTATTAAATTTCTCTGATAAAGTGATAGATGAAAACTTTAGGGGTTTCCCACAATTTGAAGGTGTTGCATTTGTTAAATTCATAAAATAATGAGCTTTAATTTCATGAAACAAATATTCATTTAAAATTATTTTATTACATTTTGATAGATTCTTTTCTGCTCTTAAAGGTCTTAAATTTACCCAATTAAAACATTTTCATAATTAAAATTAAAACTAGAAATTGGTAATGTGTGATCTATATGCCATAATAATCCTTGATTATCTCAATTCATTCCATCATAAAATTGAAATTCAATCCATAGATAAAAAGTATCTATTGAACATCCTAAATATTTTATTAATTTTTGACTTTTTTCTGTTTTATTGCTTTTCTAATACCTCCATATTTAACTTTTGGATTTTAGCCCTCTTATTCTTTTGTAAATAATCTTTCTGATATTCTATTATTCTCTGTGTGTGAGATAGATAATATCTAAGACAGTGGTTCTTATCCTGACGTCCATGAACCCCCAGGGGGTCCGCGGCACTATTTACAAAAAATCGTAAACAATTTTTTTATGTTATCTTGATATTGTAACTAATACAATTAGTAAAATTTCTTTACTGCTTTGTAGCATCAAAATTCTAATATTTGAATTTTTATGTTAAAAAATTTAAGTCTCAGTAGGCACTTTTTTTGTAAATATTTACACGTTGCTATGATACTATTCTGTTTTTGCATTGATTCGAAGTTTTTATTGTTGCTATAATAAAGTTAAATTTAGTTGAAGTTTTAATTTAATTCTTTCAATTTCAAGGGTCCGTCGGTACCAATTATATATTTATGAGGTCCATAAGTTTGAAAAGGTTAAGAACCACTGATCTAAAATGATGAATTTTCTTCCTATATTTTTGTTCATATTCTATACACTCTGAATTATAAACATATTAATCTCTCTTTAATCTATTCCTAAATTTGCTTATTTTTTTTTTCAATAATACATTTTGGGCAAACTTTTCTTGATAAAACAGTTTTCAAATTTCTTATTCCTAATAAACGCTGCTTTTTATATTTTTCTTCTCTTAACTTATTTTCCATACGTTCACATTTTTTAAAATAATTTTAGAAGATTCATTAGATTTTTTAAATATTACATTTAGTACATATTTTAAAAGACATTTTTTTAAAAAAATTATTTTATCATGAATTTAACAAGCACTAGCATGTCCTTTTTCAAACACACTTGAGCCCATTTATATTTCGGAAGATGATGTTATCCTTTATATTTAGGCCATGGAAATTCTGGAAGTTTAGAACTTGCTTTTTGCAGGTCACTACCGATTTTTGTTTCGTATATTTTAGTTTTTTCATATCTTGCTTTATGAGATTTTGAAATGTATTTACTACAAGATTCACAATAATATTCTTTTATACTAAAAATATTAATAATAAACAGTAAAACTGCTCTGAAAGAACAGGGTATTTTGTTTGTTTTTTTATACCACTCAGCAGTTTTTTTATTTATTTATTTTTATTTTTTTTGATCCGGATTTTTTTTATAAATTAACCTCTTTCATGTATTTAATTAATTCTAATATACAAGGTGGCCAGTCTCATACATAAAAATTAATTCAAAACTTATAATGCGCATTATTAACACTTCTGGCTACCAAACCGATTTCAACGGTGTTTTAAGCGCACTACCGAAACACAGAAAGTTTCGAAGGAGGTTCAAAAGAGATCCGAAAGAAATTCAAACAATTCAGGGATCGATCCCGGGTATGTTGGAAAGAGTTGTGGCGATGCTTCCGGGTTCGACACCACGCCGGGTTCAATAAATTATAAAAATATATATATATTATAACAATAAACAATAGTTTACTTAATATTGATAGTAGGTAATATTATTAAAATAATATTAAAATGAGAAATAAATCAAAAAATAATGATGAGTTTGTTGATATGCCGAATAAATTATTAGATAATATAGTATTTGGTAAAACTATGTAATGTTTTTAATATTAATTTAATAATATTAATTTACTCAGAAGTTAGAAAATAGAGAAATACAAAGTTTATAAAAAATTAGTTTGACTTAAAATTTGAACCATGTCTATTGTTAATTTAAGCAAAAGGATTAATAAAAAATGTATAAAGAAAATAAAATACATTTTCCCTTCATACTTCATCTGTTTTTGTTTTCTTATAAGATTTCATTTATTTTCATTAAAAATATAGATTAATTTTTCCTTGTGTAACACAAATTTGATCTATAATCGTAATGAAAATAAATGGAAATAGAAAAAATAAAATATATAAAAATAAATAACCTAAAAGTCATTTCTTATTGTTAAGGTAGCATAAATTAGCGAGATATAAAAATTAAATGCATGAGTGTGAGAACTAAAATTCAAAAAAATTAAATGAAGAGCAAAATTTAATTGAAAAAATGAATCACAAAACAGTTATGATTAAAAGAAAGAGAGCCAACTAACAGGTTGCAAATGAAAAGATAAACATGAATATAGTAATTTTTAACCGATTCGGTGTCACTGGATGATGTTATTTAACAATTTTGTTACGAAGTTGTATTAGCTAATTTTAACTAATTTTATTTTCCTCGTTGGAGACATAGGTGAATACGTGAAATATATACTATTTGTTCATTGGAGCCATATATATACAAAACGTATGTGTATACTCCTAATAACGAAATGGTTAAAGAATATATAAATAAAATAATTAACCCTTTTATACGGAGTGTACAATATATTGTACACAGTTTTGTGTGCTGAATATCTGTTGTACCTTTTCGAAAATATAATGTGAGAAGTACTTTTTAAGAAAATTGAAATTTGTTCTAGAACATTTTAATAATTTTAAATTATTTTTTTATTTTTTTGCATAATTTGAGTCCCCTTACTAGGTTTGATGGTCTAGATAATTAATTTACCCACAGAATTAATTCCCGAATGAAAGGGTTAAGTGATTGAAATTTTAATTAGGCCATAAATAATATCAATTAGAACAACAAAAATTCTTTAGCTTTATAAGCAAGCTAAGTAAATTAATTTAATAATTTTATTTAGTTCTTGCCTTATGTGGTTTGGTAATAAATTTTGTTTGAAAAAATGAAAACGTTTGAATTTACCGAGATGGATTGAGCTCTCTATATGGAGTATTTTTGTTAAATTTCCATTGCAGTCAATTAAAGTTTACTGGTAGGATATCATTAAATAATTTAGTATTGCAAAGATTTAGTAAGAAGGTTTGACGAATTTCGAGAGAAGCGTTGTTGTTTTGATTATCTGTGTCAGATCAGATTCATAATAGTTTGAGAAGTTAACTTGCATTCGATTGTTGTTTTCGCGGTACATTAATTTTTGAAGGGATTTGAGTAACTACATTGAAAATATTATAAATTTTTATAGTTATATTAATTGATATCAATAAATTTATATAGTTTTGGGTTTATTGTTTTGATAATCAAGAATGCGCTGACTTAAATATTAGAAAACTAATTACTTCAACATCAAATGGCCCGATAAACACAATTATGGCCCATTCTGAGGTGAAGATGACAAAATATAGAATATTTCATTTTTTATATATTTTTTAATTTTTTTTTCATTAAATTGAGTATTTTGAAATAATAAATATTGTGCAAATATCAATTAATTCATTATTTTAGATTTCAGCCATCATTCTAATCTCAAGGTAGATGTAATTGACAAACCCCAAATAATGACCCCTTATGAAAATGGCCCATTAATGACCACTACCAATATCGATAATGGGCCAATTTCATCTGACGATAATAATATGATTGAAGATTTTATAATTACCCCTGAATACCAATCTACATTAGAATCTTCAATTTCAAAGATTAATAAAAGACCATCCTTTAATTACAGTTTAGCTGGGAACGAAGATGATTCTGTCTTCACCCCAGAATCTGATAGACATTCCATGTATCAACCGATAAATGAAATTAATACTCATATCTATGAATTTCTGTTCAAAGAATTCTTTAAAAATAATTATCCAATCAGCCGTGAAATAATATCGGAAATGATAAAACACAACTTACTCTCTCAAAGCGATGCATCGTGTCTCATGAATTTGCCGAACGATGAAAATATGTCAAAAGAGTTTTTCAATAAATTTGTATTTTCCGAAACCAACATTTCCAAATTAGCCACATTTTTGTTTGTTGTCATCAGTGAAAAATCATCTGTATTTTACAATATTAATAAAAGCGAGAAATTGCTTTCTACAATTGTCGATCAGATTTATTTCATTATCAATTTCCTTGATCTCTGTCAGCTTTCCTTTGATCATATTGACAGAATCAAATCTTTGATTTATGATTCTTCATTGGTCACGATCCAGTCTAAGAAACCCAATCAATATAGTTACGGTAAAAAACTTGACAACCAATCGAATTCTTTCTATGTGGAAGTTCACATGGATGGCATGAAATTAGCAACTGGATTTTGGTCGATCTTTTCTAAAATAAATGAAGATTTCCAATGCTGCCAGGAAATCATTATTTCATCCTGTAATTTGAATGCTGCAGACACATATAATCTGATACAAGGCCTGAAATCATCCAGTGTTTTAAAAGTTCTTGACGTCAGTGCCAATCCAATTTCTGATCAAGGCTTAAAGCATATTCAATCATTATTTCAAATGAAAAACAACATTGAAACTCTCAATTTGACATGTTGTTCTTTAACACCTATCGGAGTTGAGGAGTTTCTTGATGTACTCATTCAGAATACTTTCAAATTCCATTTAAAACTTCTGAATCTCAGTCATAATGAGTTGGATAACATGACAGAGAATAGCGTTTTGATTCTTACGAAATTACCGCTAATAAGCTTACATCTGCAGTCAACGAATTTGAAATATCAAAAATCTCTTTACGAGTCATTAAAGTTGAACTATTCGCTCAAACATTTGGATATGAGCAGAAATAAGTTACTCAACAAGGACTTGGCCTATCTTGCTTCTGGATTAGCTTATAATAACAATTTAAAATCCATCTCATTGGCTATGATTGGCCTATCAAAATTCGATTGCGTCACAATCAATAATGCTTTATTAATGAATAAATATTTGAACTCGATAGATCTCAGTGACAATGTTCTAGGAGATGAAGGTATTGGAATTCTGAAAGATGTATTGATAATGAAAAAAAGCCTCAGAGAAATTTATTTAAAAAGATGTAATATTTCTTTGCATGGGATTCTTATTCTTCTACGACAGGCTTCAGAGCCAGATTGCCACTTGAAAGTTCTCGATTTATGTTACAATAGATGCCCCAGAATGAGTATGGCTTTAGAAACCAAAGAATTAGTACACAAAATATATGATATACTACATCAAATTGGACTAGTCAAAAATATCAGAATATCTCTATGGGGGACTATAGATTTATCCTTGCCTTATTAAGAACTTATAGGGTTTATTGAGATATGATATAATTTTATGAATATAGAATTTATATTTATGTTGTTTTGGTATTATTATTAAATTAGATATTGAACAAATAATTATTTATTAACACTTTCGCGGAAAGTTGTTTTCATGAAAATTTTATCAAAAATAAAAAAAATAAATAAAAAATAAATAAATCAAATTAAAATTGCGACTCCCTAAATTTTATTATTTGTACGATTATGTGATACATATGCATCCAAACCATAAAAATCGATGATAATCTAAATGCTACTTTATTAAATAAAGACTATATTTGCTTAGATTGATCAAGTTATATTGGCCAAACAGTACTAGAACTTTCGGTACTTCCGTGTTATCTTTCTCCCAAAAATTAAATTAAAAAAGAATTAAATTAAAAAGAAAAAAAAATGTCGCGTCTTCAATTCTTTCGCTTCTTGATATCTCGGCTTGTTTCAGGTTAGAGTGTAGGTTGACACTCCGTCCATAAATTATCTCAAATGGTGATAAACCTGTAGCACTTTGTCGACTGCTATTTATAGTGAACTGTATTCTGGGTAGAAGTTCGTGCCAGTTTCTCGCTTCACATCCACCTGCCAATGTTGCTGTAATAAGATCTCTTATCGTTCATATGGCTCGTTCGGCTAAACCATTTGATTGGTGCTGGTAAGGTGAGCTGAATTCCTGTTTGATTCCAGTTTCTGTAGCTTCTGTCTTAGGAAATTCCCTTCGAAATTTCGGCCTCTATCTGTTAAAATGGTCTTCGGTTTTCCAAATCGATGGATCCAACTATTAAGTATTGTTTTGTGATTGCAGTTAAAGAAATCAGTTTGCTAAAACCGTCCACCATTACTACCATATATTTTTTTATGGCGTTCATTTCCATGTAAGCCACATCCATAACAATCTGTTCTAGAAATTCAGAGCTATATCTAGTAATAAATGTTTCCTTGGTTCTTGTATGATCGATCTTTCTCTTAGCACAGATCTCGCAACATCGTAAACAGAGTTGGATTGTTTCTTACATTTTAGGCCAATAACATATCTTTTCCATATAATGAGATAATTTCTTAACTCCTATGTGAAATAGTTCTTCATGTAGGGTTGTTGTTAACAGGCCTGCAAATGTTTCTGGGACTAACATTAAGATATTTTTGTTCTTTTCCACTGTTATTAATCCTCCATCAATTTGTGTATTTTTTACGTTAAAAGGAAAACAATTATTTTTCTCCTGTGTACATCCATTTTCCAATATCTCTCGCAGCTCTCGAAACCGAATGTCCTTTTGTTGTTGTTCCCATACTTTTTCCATAGCTTCTGTTCTTTGGATAGTATATATATATCTAATCTTTGATTTTCCTTCCTTAGCTTCTTCATGTCTTGTTTGACGCTGGGTGCAAATCATACTTTTTAATCTTGATAGTCTACCTGCATTCGAGTGTTCTTCACCTTTCCGATATTTTAGTTCGAAATCATATTCCGACAGGTTAGCTAACCATGTTTGGAACTGCGGACTGATTGGTGTTTTTGTAGTGTTCATGAAAACCAGTGCTTTGTGTTCGGTGCGAATTATGAATTTTTTTCCGTACAGATATTCTCTAAAATGCATGACGTATTCATGTACGGCGAGCAGTTCTTTACTGGTTACACAGTATCCCTTTTCATGTGATGACATATGTCTCGAGCCATAAGTTATGACCGATTCTTCTCCATCTTCTGTAATTTGACTCAAAACTGCACCAATGGCTCTGAAACTAGCGTCTGTGTCTAGGATAAAAGTCCTATCTTCTCTTGGAAAATCAAGGATAGGCGCTTCACACAACCGTCTCTTCAGAGTTTGGAAGCTCTCTTTGCATTCTTTAGTCCAATTTATATCTTTATCGCATCCAGATGTTGCTGCGTATAATGGTTCGGCGATTTTGGCATAGTCTTTGAATCTTCTATAGTAGTTTGTTAATTCGAGAAACGATCTCAATTGTTTTGAACATTTTGGTACTTCTGCTTTCTCGATCTCTTCCACTTTCTTCCTGTTTGTCTGGACACCCTTCTCGTTACCTGTGTGACCAAGGAAACACAATTCTGTTTTATTGAATTTGCATTTTTCTGGATTTATCTTCAGTCCTGCCATTTAAATTCTTCTGAATATTTCCATAATAGCTCATCGTGATCTTTTTGACTTTTACCATATACCAAGATATCATCTAGATAAACTATTACTCCCTTGAATAGCATTCCTTCTAGCACTGTGTACATCAGTCTCTGGAATGTCGCAGGGGCTGTTGCTAAGCCAAACGGTAGTCTATTGAAGCTAAATTGTTCTTCTCTTGTACTGAATGCAGTCATTTCTTGAATTTCTGGAGCCAACTCCACTTGATAATACGCCTGACGTAAATCGATTAACGAAAATATTTTTGCATTCGCGAGACAGTCTAGTAAGAATTTGGTGTTAGACATCGGAAATGACTCTTTTCTGTTATGGAATTCAATCCACGATAATCTACACACATCCTGATAGATCCATCTTTCTTCCCTACTATCACTAACGGGGCATTCCAAGGACTCTTGCAACACCGAAAGACATTTGCTTTCATTAACTCTTTTATCAGTTCTTCAATCCTTTTCTCCATGTACATTGGTTGACGTCGAGGATATTGCATTATTGGACCTCCTGTTATCCGCATCTCATGTCGAACTAAGTTTGTAAATCCCAGATCGAATTTTGATGCCATAAAAATTCCGCCGTATTCCCTGATCATTCCTTCAATATCTTTATTATTCTCACCGACCATCCCCACTAGTGCTTTATTTATTCTTTCTTCATCAGTGTAAATTTTGTTTATCAATGACGTTTCTATATTATTGATTTTCACTAACTTTACTCCAAACTTTTTCATTTTATCAATGTCCTCTATGAATTCGGGTTTGATCTCTTTTACCACTACTACTGTGATTATTTTGGTCTTCTGATTCCATGTGGCCGGTATAGTCATGTATCTCATTGCTTCTTCACCTCCAGTTGAAAAAACTCCGCATAATAATATCATACTACGTTTAAGTTCTGGTTTGCCTATTTTCTCCCACAAATTCTTGCTCATGACTGTTATTGATGCTCCAGAGTCCCATAACATCTCTGTTTCGGCATTATTCAACATTATTTTACTCCAATTTCTTCCATCTTCCATCTGGTACATCTCTTCTTCTACCTCGTCTCTTTGTCGTTCATTTCTTCTTTCACAATTTATTGTCTTGACTCCACTGACGAAATAAAACCCATGGAGTCACTGATGTTTTTTCCGTCTTCTCTCAATATAGTATATTTTTCAGGGACATTGTATCTATCTTCCATGTCGCTGTGAGCAGTTCTGAAATCCTGGCTGTGTCAGTGTAATCTCTTCTTTCAAATTTTGAATCTTCTTCTTCTATGCACACTATTCTTTGATATCGGTGTGGAACCTTTTTCCGTAACGAAAAACAAGCTCGGAACCCGTGGCCTTCCTTGCCACATATCAGGCATTTATTTCCCAGCGGACACTCATACCTTCTGTGTCCCTTTCGCCACATCAAAAACAATCACCTACCGTTAATTTTGGGACCGATGCTTGTGGTAGTCTTATACTTTCGTTGTACAGCCTCCTTGCTATATTCTTCATGGATATTGTTGGCAGCTTCCTTTCTGAGCTGTTCGGGATTCTCGCATTTCTCAAGAATTGTTCTCTTGGACATTGTTCTCGATGACCATGGCGGACCGATGGCGGTCCTTTATCTGTTCTGTTGACAGTCCTACATATCCGAAATGATTTCCAGGCTTCAGCCATTTCGCTGGAACACGTGTAAGGACATTTGCCAGATTCTCTTCTGACTTCATTAAACATACAGACATAGTTAAACTTCCGTCGACGGTGAGTTCCTTGATGATCCCCAGGCGGCGTCTAACAAGCGTTTCGGAAATTCCATGGACCCGTATTCGGCTTTCATTATTCAGCACTGTTCGTAACCAGCTTGCTACCGCAGTTAAATCCACCATCAACTCAATTCTCTTAACTCCCCATTGTATAGCCTAGTTGATACCCTTAAGCACCGTGTCAAGTTCTGCAACATTTATATGAGAGTGGTCATCGGCTTTCCTGAGCCAGGAAGCATCCTCAACGACATCATAATTTATTATCAGCATAACCCCTAGGGTGGGACTAATCGCATCACACCAAAGAACCCCTCAATCATTATTAGTTACCGCCCACCTTCCCTTGACAGGGTCACTTGTTTTAACACGAGTGATCACTTTTGTCAGCTTTTTCTTCAGCTTTTGTCGCATTCTTTTCCAATTAAGTCATCCCATTTCGCTCCCATTGCAGTTCTTTTAATATAACTGCACGCCACTCTGAGCCACCTTGTGACTGGATAATGTCCAACCAGCTTACCGCATATAGAGAACAGCGTACGAAAAGTGATTTCACTTGTGATTGCACCGACATCATTTCCCCTGATCCATGACAGGTGGCCAGCAAGATCATGTTTTATTCTGAGCTCAAGAACTTTTGCGTTTTATATTGATTCTGCTGGCTTTGTAGTCAAGCCGTATTGACCTAAGTGATTCACAACCTTGTCAATTTAAACTTTGCCGGTGTCTACTACGATGTCATCAATGTAGTGATCTGTCGCATCTTTGATTTTGGGGTGGAGGCTTAACACTTTTCTGAGCACCGGAGACATTTGGAGCACAGTTGAGGCCGAATCCCAATCTTGTTAAGTAATACAACTTACCTTTGTATCGAACTTTTTGGTATTCCCAAAGATCTTCGCTGACATGTAACTGCAGATAGGCATTCTTTAAATCGAACATTACCACTTGATATCCCATTTGTCGCCATTTCTTTAAACTTTCGCCACATACATCACTGTCACCGATGTCACTCTTAACGTAATTATTGAGCTCTCTAAAGTCAAGAACCCGTCAGACTTTTCCTTTGTTTTCTTGCACTGCTGCTAGTAAGAGCAAGATACCTTGATCGTCGCTATTCGCCGGAGTAAACCAGTCCTCCTTGATACAGTACTCGATCTCCTTTTCGTACTCCTGTCGTATTTCTTGTTTTACTGCATATCCTGCGACAAGGTTCTTCAGCAGGGCAGGCTTATCTCTCCAATTTCAGGACACGGTCCATTTGTTCCGTTGAATGAAGCTAAAAAATCGTCATCTTCCACTTTTACTTGGTTTTGCTTCACGGTCTTTACTGATGAAACAGCACATCCAACAAATTGCACTCCTTCATTATTGATCCGAACGCCACCAAAAAGCCATATTGCATCAAGTTCCACAACAAACATCGACTCCTGCTACGAAATTTTTCATTATTAAACAATTTACAATGACGCATGATCCCCCGCACAGTAATTCTGCAATGACTCTCTCCTTCGCAACGCACTCTACGACCATCTACAGACATGTCGTCCTTGGATTCTCCTGTACCTCTCGCAAGCCTGCTGGATGCAATCGTTTGGGAGCATCCAGAATCGACTAATTCAACGTACCACTTTCCATTCACCTTGAGCTTGACTGTCACCTATGCCATTCCTGACGTTATTGAGAAACCGCTGGCGCTACTCTTCTGGCGTTTCCCTGCGATTTTTTTGGATGAAAATGGTTCGAAATTTGTCATAGGCCTGAAAACCGTCCATTGAAAATGTGTCTAGCAGCGCCGTTTCGATTGTTTTGCAACAACGCTTATCTTTTTCCGTCAGATGATCGTAGACCAAGAAAGCAGGCCCTTCTAACAGCAACGATAGCACGAGTGAGATATCTTCTATTTTCTGAAGAGTAGCCACCAATTTGAATTTCTTCAACCATGTCGAGAATTCACCTATTTCATCATAGGGCTTTATAAATTTTTAAAAATCCAACCTCCCTCTAATAAAACCATGTTCCAGTTTTTTTCATCTGCATTACATGCAAGACTTTGGGCAAGGGAGGAAAGTTGCTGCAAGGAGCAAACTTCTTCCTTCTTTATAGTTTCAGTGCGATGCAGTGTAGATTTAGAAATTTCAACATAAAAAATATGGAAATTAATGAAATAATTAATTTATAAGTAAAATCTTTTATTTTTGTGTTTATCTTTGGTCAGTAAACATATTATTTACAACACTTGAAAAAGGTAATGATGAAAATTTGTGTTATATTGTAAGATGAAATTTTTATCAATAGTTGCAATAAAGGAAAATGAAATATTAAACCATTTTTTCCAATTTATAAAATTATTTCAATTTTTTGAAACACCGTTGTTAGGGTTGTGCAGAATTGATGAATAGACACCGAATTGTGTCCAAACAAATTAAAATAGAAAATTTAACAGAAAACTTGAAAACGAAAGCAAAATGCAAAGGAAATTAAAATTTATAAAACAAATTACAAATTAATATTTTCGGAGGCAAAGGGGTATGTGCAATTAACAAATGAAGAGATAATACCGAATATTATAATAATAATAAATTTGCCGGGGGTTCCTATCTAATGATATTGAAGAAATACAAACTAATTAGTTAGTTAATTGATAAAAACAAATCAATTTAATTATAAAAAACAAAAACAATAACCTAAGCAACTGTGTTGGCAGCCTATCAAACTGAAATAAAATAATTTATTTTATTTAGAATTTTTATCTGCTCATCATAAACAAATAATTTAATTTGTAAATGATTGACGAGGACAAAGTCTTATAAAATAAGCGGAAAACATAGGTGAATTTTGATAGCGATCGAAGAAATAAGGTAGACGAACGATTCAACAGAATCTAGAATTTGAGAAAAGTGAATTAGCGAGTAACTTCTTTCAAAGGCTATCACAGATTCGTTTCTGTTTGAGGCGGTTTCCCTTATGGTCGCTTTCCTTTAATATCAAGAACAAAGTTTTATAAAGCCAGTTAAAATTAGGCCTATTGTGATTTTGTGGTCCAAATAAAATTTATTGTGTTCAGTTCTTAATCTGATCAAGAACACGGGGAACTGGATCATAAGCTCTGTCCAACTGCACAATAATGCTGACTCAATAATATTTTGAAAATAATACAAAGTTATACTAAATGTATTTTATTTTAGATAATTAAGATAGATTGGTCTTGGACATTTTTGTCCAATTCCTTCTTTTTATTTTGCAAACTTTTCATCACAACTTTTCAGGCCATAATTTAGATTAATACAGATTATTAATTAATTATCTACAGTTTTTTCCATTAAGTTTTTCTTTTGAAGAATTTTTTTCATGCTTTGAATTGTGAAATTTCTTGTAAATAAAATTGATAAAAGACAACTTTGGTTGCTTGCTTGCCGAAGCGTCACAGTCCAATGATTCTATTGGACTAATTATTAAGTTTCTTTTCTTAGGAAGTTGATAGTCAACAGAAGCAAATACATTTGTTCTATTTCGTACAATTGGATTTGGAAAAGAATTCCTTGGGATTTTATTGTCATCTGAAATTTTCATAGTAGGCATAGATGGAGTAAAGTCGGAAAATGTGGGACCAGTGAAAGGAATAAATTCACAAAAACTAGGCTTCATGGAATTATTTTCAGTTGGCGTTCTGCTATTAAAATGTGTTGGCGAATGTGAAAGCTGTTGGGAGTTTATCATTCTTTCTTTGTCTGAATCTGGGTTTTTGAATATATCAAAATCCGGCGGTGGCGGCAAAATCATAGAGAATTCCGAAATTTCATCTTCATCGGGCTCGTTTTCTGCCAATACCTGTGCATCATTCGGAAAAGGCGTATTATTTGTCTGTGAACTATCAAACAAACTTTTTGTTGCTGTAAAGAGGGGAGAGCATTGAAAAGCGTTTAAAAATGGATTCATTGACAAACTGTTGCCAATAAAAGAAGAGACTGAAGAGGAATATATTTCATTTGGCTGTTGAATTTTTGGAATGTGAAATGGGTTATCTTGGGTGTATGGGGAACATTTTAAAGGCTTACGCTGATCCCAATTGTAGGATCGAGTTAGTAAATTAGTATTTATAACAGGAACTTTGTAATCGAATAAAAGATTTTTTGTACATGGTTCACAGTCCATTTTTGAAAGCAAATCACAAATTTGTAAATTCGACTCGTTGTTACCAACCATAGAATCAACGGAAGAATTGTTAATGGACTGGGAGCCGGTTGTTCTTTTCCACCATTTCCTTTTAAATGACCTTACTGAGGGTTTAGGAGCATTGAAGTTATTAAATCTTACGTTTTCGTCAGTTTTATACAAATCACAACTTTGTTTGGAATCGTGAATTCTTGCAATTTTTGAAGGAGATTCATTTCTTGTATCTCCAATTGAAATTCTTCGCAATCGAAATTTATCAATTGAGGAGGCATTAACATTTTCATTGTTGCCTTTATATCCATACCTGTTGCTTGTCAAATTCTTTTGGGGTTTATCAACAATGTGCGCGTCGACTGGGGGTCCTTCAATCCAGCTAGGTTCTTCTATTTCCAAACCATAGTCTACATCATTATTGTATTTATAAGAGTATTGCTTCTTCAAATTGTTATTATTAGTAATAGGAATTAGTGCATTGTTGCTTATGTTATTTTGTTCACTCACAACTGATGGAAGCCTTTCACTTCGAAATGAAGTCTCACCTAAATTATTTTTTGACATCGATGAAACTTCTTGATTTCTAACTTCATATTCATTTGTAATGCTTTTTCTTGAATTTCTTCCATCTACTTGCTTTTGAACTGTTATTGAATGTCTTTGAACTTCTTTTTTCTCACTTATAGAAGTTCGTGTTTTAACGACTGAATTCTTTTTGCTTGGTCTTTTAGGTTCTACACTTGGTGTGGTACTCTTTCGAATGGCTGAATCTTGAGTTCCAGTTTTATCTGCATCGTCAAAATCTCTGGCGATTTCTTCATAGTCTCTTTCTAGAGTTATAATATCATCTCTTGCTTCTAAAAATTCACCTTCTTCTAGACCTTCGCCAACAAACCAATGAACAAATGCGCGTTTGTTAAATATTAAATCAAATTTATTTCTATCTCTTTGCCATGCTTCACATATTCCAACATTACCTGATACCATGCACAGGCAATTTGTTGGAGTAGCTAGAGGTAAATTTGGTACCCCAACTGGTGGAATTGTATTCAAACCTAATTTGAAACCAGTAGGACACCAGTCAACAAATGAAATCCTTCGATCACATTTAACTTTCGCTACCGCATCATACACAGATTTCGGGCTTATGTATCCTCGGTATAATAAACAGCAAGATGTGTATTTATTATTTTCAAATCCACAATCCAGAAAATGTGCATCACCTTGAAAAACGAACCTCGTTAATTCTCCAACATCCATTTTCTCATGTTTGACTTGACTTTGACTCACAATCGGTGCATAACTTAACACAGGAAAATGAATTCTTGGATAAGGTACCAGATTTGTTAAAAGTTCATCGACATCTATATGATGGGTACCTTCATAGCGATAACGATGAGAAAGAAAGACACAAGTTACCATTTGACTTATTAGACGATTCATCAAAATATAGGTTGGTTTATCACATTTGAGTTGACTTAAGGCTTTTCTATAAAGGGATTCATTGTCAAACAAAATGCCACAGTCTATAAGTTCAATGGCACTGTGAGTGTGAAGAAGAGAATTATAAGGATCGACTGTGCTTTGGGACATAGTTGAGGAGGGAAAAATTCCAACTGAAACTCTGAATTTTTTCCCAAATTCTTCGGATAATTTTAATAACAAAAGACTTGTCAACCCTGATCCACAGCCTCCTGCGTACGAATGCATTATTTGGAAAGCAGATACACTCTCGCAATTATTCACCACTTTACGAATCGCATCCATTAATGCGTCTAACTTATCCTTACCAACTGTATAATATCCTCGGGCGTAATTATTCGCTGCATCTTCCGTACCACTTACCAAACTCGATGGACTAAAAAGGTCACGATAGACACCAGTTCGGATTTCATCTGTTTTGTAGATTTTAAAGTTTCAATATAAATCAAATAAATACTAACCGATAACTGTGGGCTCTAGATCTACGAAGACAGTTCTTGGAATGAATTGGTTATTTGATTCACAAAATAAAGTTTCTATACGATCATTCAAATTAGGCTCTTTATTTTGGCTCAGCCTTCCATCCGCTGTCACACCATGTTCTATGCAATAGAGTTCCCATATTGCACTTCCCATTTGAACACCAGCTTGCCCTATATGGAGCGTTACAATCTCCTTAGGCATTTGAGAGTAAATAAAATAAAGCTATCAATCAATTTCCTCAGTCGATGAATTAATATATAAGTTATATTTTATTTTTTCTTATTTGCAGTGTAGAAAATTATTCTTATAGATCATGGCTAATAAAGTTTGGAAAGATGAAAATGTTGAATCCTTTCTCTCGTAAGTTGTCAATGTTACAGAGTATTCCAAAATTTGTCATATATATTAAGAAGTTTAATAATTTAATGAAACATGACAGAATATTATTCTACACTATTGATCTTCAATTTAGGTTCTACGTAATGTTTGGGGGGAGTAAAACTTCTGCGGAATTCCATGAAAGACTCTATGCATAAATGAATCATCTAATAAAGCACGGTTTATTTGTATATTTGACTTTGTGGAGGATATCTTTTTCATTTTCACTGAAAGATCTTCACATTTTCTTTGAAAACACGTGACTCAAACTTGTGGCTTTGGGAATTCTAAAACTTTTTCAAAAGTTAAGGTTCAGTGAGTAATTTCAAGCGTTCAGAGTTCCAAAAGGTTAGTACCATTATGCTACACAATAGGCAGTAGTTAGATTCAGCCGGCTTGACTGGGTACTCTCCTAAAATTGTTTTGTGTTGGATTTAAGTTATTTGATTGGAAAAGGACACGAGGCGTAATTGACTTTTGTTACATGAATAATCGACATAATAAACTCAACACTGAAAATCAACTCATCACACTACACTAAGGCTCAGTAAACGGAGTAAAGATCCAGACATAAATTGATCACAGTGCTTTAATTAATTAACATTCAATGTAGATGGTTATTCCCAAGTTTGTATAATAGCTTAAACCATACTAATATTCATAATTACCCATAGGTATATCGAATTCCAAAATCATAATTGGTAAATTTCCCTAATATTTGGTTGTGTAATATCGTAAAAAAAATAATGTGGATAAACTTAATAAGTATCTCAAATTCATGGGTTGATAATTTAGTAATTTGTCTTAAATAAATCTCTAATTATGGTAAATATGTGTTAAATTCACAAGAGGGAGAATCGTCATTTTCCGTAAACAACCTTTCGAATTTTAAAGTACTAGTAAAAATAATGCTCATCTAAACAATTCGATATACATATCGGCAATCCCAGAATTATAATTCGGACCCTTAAACTGTACATGAATTAAATATCATGTTCATAATTTCAGTCTGAGTTGTCTATTTTTCGTATGATTGGGTTTTAGCGGATAATTCATAGGTTATAATTACTCCTAACAAGACTCCAAACTGTATATTGAGCAAGTATCACACTAAAAGTCGAAATTTAAATCACTTGATCATGTTATTGTAAGACAAAACGTTCTTCAAATTATATTTTTACCACATTTTCATAATATTAAAACAACATTAAATGTTTAATATTACATTATTCCTACATCTCCACCAGATTCATCTGAATCTTTAACAACTCCTTTTCTAATATCGCCCACGTGTCGCGGCATATCCTATCTACTGTTCCTCAATTACCGTATGTTTTATTTTACCGGTAAACGGTAAATTAACAATCGTATTACCGGTAAAACCGGTAAATTTCGGTAATAAACATTTTACCAGAAATTAAAACAAAATCATGGTTTAATTGAAAAAAAAACATTACAATATGTTTATCTCATACATATTATATAAAAGAAATCATTCAAGAAAAGAACTAAATACAAAAATTTAAATTATTCATTATTTTTGTTAACATTTTGTTTCAAAAAGAAATATTTAAGGAAAACGATAATGTGCAAATTTTCATCCGATAACCTAGTTCTTATTTTAGTGCAAACTCGGCTCGCTATGGAGAATGTTCTTTCATTGTCTGTAGATGTTGGTTTTGCGGTTTGCAGAGCTTCGAACAAAAGTGTGAGATTATGACTTTTTTCCTCGGATACTTCAAAAAATAAAAACTCTTTCTGGACTGATGATAATAATCCTACTGGTTTACTGGAAATGGAAACCATAGCTGTAGAAATAGCTTTTTGAAATTGAGATTTCAAGTCAGTATTTAAAAGGTCGGTCTCGACATTATCTTCTGAATCTGATTCTGCTGACTCATCTGATTTGAATAATCTTTCAATTATTTTTTCCCAAATGCCACTGTCGATAACTTTGAACAGTAATCAAAGTGAACATTTCGTTTCATTAAATTTTTTGGATGAAGCATGTACTGTACAAGAGACAATAATTTAATATTACGTCTTTTATCAATTTCTCTTTTCAAACAAACTAAGAAGTTAGAAGTTATTGGTGAATCGGTATTTTTTTCCAATGTTGAACATAACAATTCAATTACACTTTCCGCGGTAAATAGTGTAGCATCATTTCTTGCTAAGGCTTCTGCGGCAATCCGAACTGGCTCTAAAATTTTTTGAATGTTTATCAAATATTTTTCGTCTATTCTGGCTAACAAATGAAGAGAATTAAAATATTCTAAGTGGTGGGTTACTGATGATCAAATATTTTGCTCTTTAGTGCTGTTACCAGCGTAACCCAAGATACAACATTGTTTACCGCTTGATACCCGTTGAGCGATCAACGTTGGTACTGTATCAAGAGGGTGAGTGCTCGCAAAAAGTGAGCGCACTACTTGCACTGTAATTGTCGAACACTCCTTTGGGTTCACGGACTGCCGATAGAAGGTTTATGTCCGCTTTACATGGTCCCTGTCGTCGGATAGTGCTACCGATAACCTGTTAACGTGTCTTGTATTCTTCCACGGTGTCAGCCCACCCCACCATTCGTACAAATCATCATTATTCATGGGTCAATCTGTCCTACCTTCCCTGAAGATGGGTCAACTTTTCCGTCTTCGTTGGATCTCCTTGCGTCTGACATCTAAATGAGATTCGTTACCTAAAGTTGTCCATTGCCCTACTTAATTATGGTTTAAATGCTCATCGCGTCTGGTCCACTCTGTCAACCTATCCCGACAAGCTACCTAGACCGCCTTATCACACCATTCCACGAAAATTTGCAACTAGTCTAAATTTTAATCTTATATTAATTTAGCCTAAAACTAATATTCCATCGGAAAAATTAAAATTTTATAATAAATTAAAGTAATAAATCTTTAACCCAAATTAATAAATTAAGTTAGTGCAAAATTAAAATTTTATAATAAATTAAAGTAATAAATCTTTAACTTAAATTAATGAATTAAGTTATATTATTAAATATTCGTTTTAAATGATGACGTGATAGTCATTTACTTATCACCTCAAAGCGGTGAATTTAAATTTTTATATTTATTCAGGAATTAAATTTTCAAGTAATTATGTATGCAATTGCCACTGTATGCGACCTCGCTGAGAAAGAAGCACTAGCAACGAACTTTGTTTTCGAAATGCTTGCTTCTTCCTCAGTTGCGGCAGTTAGCAGTGGCACAATCCACACTTATCCTCATTCAGTTTGGTAATTTATATTGTTACATCTATTTTCACTAATGTTTCAGGTACAAGTTAGCAGGAATTGTTCCCTTTTTTAGGTTCTATTCACTCGCTGTGGCTATTTTGGTAGATTGGTGAAAATTATTTCTTGTATTATTTTGCATTTGAACTGGGTATTTTACGTTTCTCATTCGCCTGGCTTTGTTCATGAAGATAAGTTAAAGGTTTCTCGCAGCGTTGTTGTGAAATCACAGGAAGAAATTGTCCGTTTTTTGAAATGTTCATCAGTTATCAATGGTACTATTATTGGTGTTCTTGCTGGTTTGGAAGATTTCGTAAATTTCCCAATTGTCAGTTTGATTGGTTTTGTGAATTTTGCTACGCACCGTATCAATTTTTAATGTAATCAGATTATAATATTTTTTGAAAATTAAATCTAACTGAATATTTATTTTATTTGTATATATTCTTTTTATTCATTCATTCTTATTCTATGTATAATAATAATAATAATAACATTGATAACTGTAATAATAATAATAGTAATAATAATAATAATGATGATAATAATAATCGTAGTAATAGTAATAACACTAAGGGTAATAATGAGAATAATAATACATGCAAAATCAAAAAAAAATTTTAGGATTATAGGACGACTAGAATTAACCTTAATTCCTGTTATTATACAACTTGGGGTCTTTATGGGGAAGGGTGGTCATATTTTTATAAGGTTATTTTATAAATCTATATATACATACACCCATCCACACCTATATATATATACACACACACATATATATACACATATACACATATATATATATATATATATACATATACATATACACACATACCTATATATGGATATAATTTAAATTAATACTATTGATGTCGTTTTCCGGGGGGGGGGGTGTTACTAAAAATAGATTTTAGTGATTTTCCGTAATTTTATTGGAAGATAGGGCCATTGAAACTAAATTTAGAGATAGGGGAATCCCAAAATCAATAATTTGTTTTATAATTTTATTTTTATGAAATCAAGATAATTATTTTAATAATATAATAATAATAATAATAATAATAATGATAATAGTAATAATAATAGTAAGAGTGATAATGTTACTGGTAACAACGCTAATAATAATAATAATAATAATAATAATAATAATAATAATAATAATAATAATAATAACAATAATAATAATAATAATAATAATAATAAATGTAAATTTATATTTTTATAAGATTACTACCTATGGGGGGGGGGGGGGGGGATCATTTACGAATTTATATTTTTAAATGAAATATAATTTAACTGTCTATGAATATGGTATAATTCAGTATACCTACGTAGTAGTTAATGGCTACATGATTTGAGGGGGGTCGGTTAAATAAAAAATACAAGTTGTATTTTTAAAGGTAACATAAGTTGAATATATCTGAAAATAAATTAAATTAGTACTTTTGGGTAATCATTAATGTCTATATGATCTGGAGGGGGGTCATTCATGAAAATTTATAATTTATATTTTTAAATATAATATAAGTTAAATGTATATTAAGATAAGCTAATTTAGTATATTTAGGTGGTAGTTGATGACTATATGGTTTGTGGGGGTCTCTGATGAAAATTTTCAACTATAATTTTAAAGGTAATCTAAGTTAAGCATATATTTTAAATAGTCTAAATTAGTGTATCAGGTAGTGGTTAATGGTTATATGAATTAAGGGGGGTCATTTATCAAAATTTTCCAAATTTATATCGTAAAGATAATGTATTAATGTATTTAGACAATAATTAATGGTTAGGTGATCTGAGGAATTATTAAGTTTGATAACTGCTACATATATAAGTTAATTTATTGCTATATAGTATTGTTTCTCGACTAATGTATAGTTTGAGGGGGGTACTTATGAAAAAGGTAAGTTATACTTTTATAAGTTTCAAATATACATATATAAGTTAGATTATGAATTTGGACATTTAGTTACAGACGATTACGTAACTTGGGGGGGGGGTATTTATAAAATATTTACAACTTATTATAGATTATATTTTTATCGCTAACGTAGCTTATATTTTATACTTTTATGACCAAATTAAGATTGTAATTATAAGTTTAATATAAGTTTATAATTTATATTTTTATGAAATTAAATTTATAGTTTATGTCTTTAAAGCTAATATAATTTTATAATTTATACTTTTAAGTTTATAATTTATATTTTATGAAGTTAAGTTAAATTTATAGTTTATATTTTAAAGCTAACATAATTTTATAATTTATATTTTTATGAAGTTAAATTTATAGTTTATATTTCTAAAGCTAATATAATTTTATAATTTATACTTTTAAGTTTATAATTTATATTTTATGAAGTTAAGTTAAATTTATAGTTTATATTTTAAAGCCAATATAATTTTATAATTTATATTTTTATGAAGTTAAGTTAAATTTATAGTTTATATTTTAAAGCCAATATAATTTTATAATTTATATTTTTATGAAGTTAAATTTATAGTTTATATTTCTAAAGCTAATATAATTTTATAATTTATATTTTTATGAAGTTAAATTTATAGTTTATATTTCTAAAGCTAATATAATTTTATAATTTATACTTTTATAATTAACTTAGAGTTATAATTTTTATCGTCAATACAAATTTGTAATTTATAATTTCAAGAAATTAAATTTATAATTTATACCTTTATAACTAATCATAATTTATATTTTGAAGAAATTAAATCTATAAGTACAATTCACATTTTTATGAAATTGAGAGGATAATTTATACTTTTATGGGTTTACGATTTGTATTTTTATAGTTAGTTTAGAGTCTATTCAATTTAGTGTAGAATAATGTGAAGATGTTGCCCGAACTTATAAGTTATAGATATAATATTAGTAGTTTATAGATAAAGAGACTTTATCAATATGTCTACGGGAATTTGCGCATACCAAGACCATTACGATAGAGAAATTTAGTTTGCATCAAAATAGGTTATTTTGTGGGCATCTATAGATATTAGTTCGCTTACCAGTGCGATTGAGATTATATCATCTTAGGTCCTACTCATCGCATGAACTTTAGGTTGCAGTATTCTTACAGGGAATAGTTCAGAATTTTTAAGTCTTTAATTGCCTTAAAAAATTTTTGCGCAGGGATCTCCCTGTTATTTTGAGTTAATTAGTTTCTTAGGTTCACATTGAATTTATAGTTTAAGAGGGATTCGTTTAGAAATAACCAGCTACACTAGCATGTTGTATTGTGTGAAATTTGAGTCAGGGGATATTCCCCGTTTATCAGTTCCTAATGTTGTGTGCAAAATAGTATAATTTAAGTGTTAATTTAGGATATGTAAGTTAACGAAAAGGTCAATTTAATTAAAATTTACCTACTTTCCCGACTACACTGAGTACGGTACGATAGGCCCTATTGTAATATGTATCCACAATTAGTTTCCCATAATTATTTCGTCCGCATAGTCCCTGTGACTATGCCAACTACCAAGAAGGATTTATACGCCCTACTCATGGTTAAACACCAATAGTTCGTGGCGACCTCTGGTTAAGATTATGATTTTAGTGCATGTAGGGTCGATGACCCGAAATCATTATGAACTGTGCATGCATAAATGATAAAGTGCATAGGTGCAGGTTTGGCTGGGATCTCGCTTCAAAATCATTGATAACCGACGATCTCATTCAAATCTACACCTCTATAATTAAATAGAAATAATGAAAACAAGGTTTCAATAATAATAATTTATAATTCACAATGAAATCGTCCTTACTTACAATCTCAGAAAAAATCAAAATCAAAAATTTGGCATAAGAGTAAGCATTAGCATTTGCATTTTTTTTCTTGCTTAAAAAGTGACGAAATGTGTTAGTTTATATAGCCTCTGTTTGACGTGTAAGTATACATGCGTGCATTGATGCAGTAAAACAAATTCAGATTANATCTTTGGTCATTGAGCTGGGATGCTTCGTTTCTAAGTGTCTCTTTAACTTGCTGGGTTTAAGAGAAGAGGGTGCCAGCACCTCAGAACACAAGACACACTGTGGTTTCTCTTCACCTTTCGAATTTATTACAGTAAACCCATATTGTAAATATGAAATGTCATATCTCATTTTCTTTTTGGTGGGCATCTTAAATCTAAAAAAATCGATAAAATAAAATAAAATTATACAGCAAAAGTTAATGTTTATTATACCACAAACTGTTTACAAGAAAATAAAATACTAAATGTGATGCGTCGTTCACTCGGAGAAAATACAATTAAAGGCAAAGAATAAACAGACAGGCCTGCTATATAAACCCTCGAGGTTGGACCGAGTCGAGGTGACAACGTTACAATTTAAAACAATGACGTCACAAATTAGCATACAACCTCAACATGCACGCAAAATATTGGAGACACAAAACACAGTTTTACCCCGTAAGGGGGCTAATGTTGAATTGATTTTTAATAACAGAAATGATTAAATTATTTTTTGATGTTTTTTTTAAATGATTTAAAATAATGTTTTAAAAAAATAAATATGCGTTAGTTCGTCGCGGTCCCCTAGGGGACCACGGACCCCACTTTGAGAACCGCTGGCTTAAATTAATAGTGATTATGAAGGGTGGTAGTCATGCATAATTGTCTAATTAATGTAATCAATTTTTGTAATCTGCATAATAAATAAATGTAACTTTTTAGGAACAAATTCGGACAAGCTTTTTATATAATAGATTTTATTGTGTATTTACTCTTTCTTATTTGTATCAATGTATATATGTCAATCTACTCTCCTCTAACCGACAGTGACTCCTACACCGGCTCTTCCGGATGTAAAATATCTAACAGCAATGAGGTAAGTATTTTCTTGTTAATGGTATATATTTTACTATGTTCACAAATATTTGAATCAATCACATTAAAATATTTTATTCCAATAATATAAAAGAAAATTTAGGATAAACCTCAAATGACAATAAAACCTAATTACCAACGAATTCGGAAGGCTAATGTAATAGTGACATTTGTTTTACGTAATTACAAGGATTTCGTGCATGTTTTATGTAATTAAGTACGACAATTACAGGTATAGTGCATGTAAGGTGTAATTTTAAAATAAACGGCATTATGATTTTAAAATAGATAAAAATAAGTTGGAATTAGAGAAAATAGAGATTAAAAAATTTTGATTTTATTTATAATACTAATATATATGCTGAAATGTATGTAATAGCTCTAAAAATTAATTATCGGCACTTCTGAAATATATTTAAATAAATAATAAAGTAATTTTTTTGATGTTGTTTTAATAATCGGGTTGTTTTAAAAATAAAGTGTTGGAATTTAAATCATTACTTTTAGTTATGATGACAGATGAAAATGATATAGAGATATAAAGATATATAGAGATTACAAGATACTTTAGTTACTAAACTGATTTGATCAAGCAGTTTAAAACAACATAAAAACAAGGGGATGAGATATATTTTTAAAAATGTAAAAGGTGTATTGGATCACATATCAATTTATTTTAAGAACTAACACGTGGTTTACTTATTTTATATTATATATTATAGAAACACACAAATTTACCTGTGTGATGATTTGTAATGTTGCATAAAATAAAAATAATTTACTATAGAAATTGCGAAAGCGGTAAAAAAAATTAAAATTTAACACACAAACAACATAGTTAAAATGCATGTAAACTTTCGATTTATAGAAATGTCTAATGGAATAAGAGCATTTGAAATTTTTGTTTTTTGAAGAAACAATGACATAAAAATTTTATATAGAAAAAATTTTATATAGAAAATTTTACATAGAAAAAGTTTTATATAGAAATTATATATAGAAATGTCTAATGGAATAAGAGCATTTGAAATTTTTATTTTTTGAAGAAACAATGACATAAAAATTTTAAAATTTTGTGCCGAAAATTACTTACTACTAGAATTTTCCAGAAAATCAAGAAAAAGCAGTAAATGAAGATGAATTTCATATAAGAATGTTTATTTGAATACGAAAAAGTTTATTTATATCTGTTATTTACAAATTTAAAGAAATACTCTTTAAAAAGTTAATATAAAAAATATAATATAATATAAAAAAATAATTTCTGACAAATTATGACTCATTCATTGGTGTATCTACAAATCTGTATTATATATTATTTTATTCCACGTAAACGGGTAAAATAAAGGTGCTACCCAGCTTAAAAAGATTTCCAACATACAATTAAATTAAAAAACTTATTGATTTTTTTAATTATATTCAGCGGAACCTGAGTATAAGCAGATAATTTGCACAATGTTGTATAGGAAATTCAACAACGCGCACTTCACAAACAATTGTTTATTTATTGTTAACAATTGAATGTAGAATCAGCAGTATTTTGCGTTTTTTGTCTGTGGCCCGACTGCTTTTCACAAATAAGTTTATTTATATGTATCGGACAGTGTAGATATTTGTCTGCATATAGCAAATTAAATTTGAAAATGGTAATTAAAACACACATGACAATTAAAAATAGTACATTTATTAATAATTTTGTCAAAATCGGATTGTTGATAATGCTTGTTAGGATTCGTTTTAATTTCCGACATAAACAAATTCAAAGACGTAAATAATTATATATTATTTAAACTAAGTATTTTCTTAATTCATTTCTGGGGAATTAATTCAAATCCAAATAATATTTCGAACAATTTCGACATATCACAACATTCAAATAATAAAATATAAATGCTATAAATATGAATAGTTTATATAAATACATCTTACAATGCTTGATAGCCACTGAAATAAAAATAAGATTGAAATTGAACGAGATGAAAAAGGTATTTTGATCAAATATTATATACATAAGATTAAAATAAAGTTTAGAAATTATCATTATTTTCCTATAATTAATTGTTAATATTTATTATTTGTATAATGTATATGATAATATATAATTCTCAGAACAGCGAAAAACTTACTGCACCAAGCGGGATAATATTTATGAATATATTGATATATTCCATAATAATTTTCCAGTTGATTCTTCTTCTGATGAAATTATTCAGTCAAGTAAATTTTTATTTATTATAGAAATTTAATTATTATTATCAATTGTTTAAACTATTTATCAGATTTATTAAAAAAGCTTGATTATGAATCACTGCCTTTTTCAAGTGAATTTAATAGTATTTATGGTAATAGTATACAATGGAAATACAATGGAAAAAAGAATCAGTGGTGAAATTTGAAAAAAAGGTTCTTATAATATCTATCAAATGTTTATTATGATTTTTCCTTGTCAGTCTAGAATATTTAGTAATTATGCAACATTTAACCTAAAATTACTACTTTTTAAATAATAAGAAGTAAAAAAAAGGTTAAAATACAACAAAAAGAAGTTAATATTTTCTCATTAAAATAACTTCTAAAATATCGATTTTAAGATCTTCTTTTAATGCTGGCTCTAGATCAATACTTTTTTTATCTCTTGTAAATGATCTTTAATATTTATCAGGTAATTTCTTCTCATATTGCCCATATTTTAAATTTTCTCCGTTAGAATCAAATCAGTTAAGTACTCTGCTCGTGATACCGTATTACATTTAGAAATTAAGAATAAAACAATTAAGTAATTAAATTAAGAGAAATTTAAAAATCTATTATTTAACTACAATATTTAAACAACGAATGATTATCAATTTTGAACTTAACCTCATTAGGGATATAAGTACATTTTGCAGAATTTCTAAACAGTTAAAACAAAATATTTTTGTATCAATACTGATAATCGTATTAAAAAATTAAATCATTCTTCCTTACTTTAAAATATTAATTCCTGAAGAGATTAATATTTTTGTCATAAATAATTGTCATGTATAATTTTAGAGATTAAGATTTTTTATGGAAGTTTGGAATTATATTTTTATCACCAATGACATTTTGGTATTTTTCTTCATTAAAAATCCAAACCAATTACCTTGTCTATATGAATGGCAATTCGGACCCGGACTCATTTTTGTTGCATGGTTCCTACTTCTTTACTACATGAGATTGTGAGCATATTTATTGTCCAAGAATAAATTCATATTTGATTGCTCAATAGCCTTCCTTCTATCGGAATTCAAGTGATGATGTTTCAGAAGGTCCTACTGTCGATAATTAAAGTAAGTTTGAATTAAATATCAAGCTTCACAATATTAAAATTTAGGCGTTTATGATATTTTTCTGTCTATTTATTGGATTTGGATTTGGGTTTTATATTATTAATGGTTCACAGGTAAGACTTCTATAGAATGTTGTAAATATTTATGATTTTGTATGAGATATCAGAAAAATAATTAAAATAAGATTGATGATTTTATCATAAAAACTATAAAGACTTCATTTTAATTATAATGGGATAGATCAAATGCGGCGATCTTGTAATTTCCTGGTATAATAATTATATTATATTTTCATTATTGTTTCTGTATATAACTGTTAAAATATATTATAATGGCAGACTGATTAAGTTAATTTCCTTGAAATATATTTCGATTATTTGGCGTTTACCAGTTTTGTATATATATATATATATATATATATATATATATATATATATATATATATATATATATATATATATATATATATATATATATATATATATATATATATACAAAACTGGTAAACGCCAAATAATCGAAATATATTTCAAGGAAATTAACGTTATCTTTTAAACCTGATTTAAAAAAAAATTTAGAAGATGTTCTAGCAGCTTCTAATATGGCGACCACGTATATGGATTTCTTCAAAAAGAAGTTAATTCCAAACGATTATCATAAAGGAGATGATGTTGAAACATTTATTAAAGAATGTGATAAATATTTTAAAGTGGTACAAATGCCTACTTCATGACAAGAAGTGGGTCAAGAAGTTGACCCAAATATCAAATGCTATAATGAAAGATTTTGAAAGGCATTTGTTAAGGAAACAAGTTTGATATAGGATTTACAATCTGCTATGTTATATAGACAGACAAGTGAGGAGCCCGATAAATATTTTTTTTAAAATAGACGAGTTAGTCGATAAAATATTGGAACATGAGCTAAACAAGGAAAGTTTAACAGAATATCTGCTGGTACACTGTGCAGCTAGGAAGACTTTGAAGCAAGAATTGTGTCTAAGTAATACCAAAGGAACAACGGAAGTGAAGAAAAAAAACAAGAAGTTACATGAATCTCGTATAGTTGCAGAAGAGATCTATGCAGTAAGAGAAAGAAGGCCAGAACAGAATATAACAATAAGTTACAGAGACGCGGTTACAAATCAAGCAAGAAACATTGTATCACCAAGATATAATAGCGAGCCCAGAGAGTATCGAGAAGAAAGACCGAACAGAACTAAGAACGAATGTTGGACATGTCACAAGGTAGGACATTTGAGTAAAGATTGCATAACAAAAAATGGAGTTACATGTTTTACATGTAGAAGACAAACACATGTAAGAAGTCAGTATCCACAGATGCTGAGAAAGGTAGTCGAATGTTATGCGTGTGGTACCCCAGGGCATGTGAAAAAAGATTGTCACAAAATAAAGGTATGAGGTGTAGCTTGGGAGGTTATAAAGAGGCAGATTGTTACACAAAATATCTTTCAAATATGGAAAATATGGAAACACTAAAACAGAAGGCTGTAAAGATTCACTATCATTAAATGAACTGTAATTTTCTTTGTTTCAGTTAGGTGCAATAAAAAGACAATTTATGGTTTCCTTAGTCAGTCTTCCTACAAAACCCTTTGAATAGTGATTTTTATTCTAAAGAGAAACGAGCTTATGCATACTTTTACTAGATTTTTGAAACGTAGAAAATAATGACCACGATCTAAAAATCAAACCATTAATCATATTTTATTATTTGTAAATCATAAAAGCTATTAGAAGCAGTGTAAAGGCATGTATCCAATGGCTTTCTATATATTTTTGTTTCAAAACCATTAACTATTCTTTACACTAACAAATCTAAAAAGGGTATAAAATAATTAACTTCTTTCACTGTAAAATTTCTATCTATATCATCTAAAAAAGGAATGACATCATCACACGTAGAAAATATTTTAAAAATATATCATCGACATAATGTTTATATATCTTCGGCCTTACAAGATGAAAATCGGAAATATGTTTTTCTAATTTTGAAAGAAAAATTGATGCAAGAGTTGGAGCTAAAGGTGATCCAATATGCAACTTTAGAAGTGGCAAAATTCAGCAATTCACAAAATGTAACTTCATCTAAAGTTTGATCATTCAGCATATTATCTTTCTATAAATCACAGCAAAAATCAAGAGTTCCATTTAATGGGACATTTGTAAAAAAACTAATTACATCAAAAGACAGCATATAGTCAGAAGGATCAATGGCCTTTTTTGTTACAGATTTGTTATAAAATAAACAAATTGAAATGAATCGCCACACTCATAATCCTTAGACATCAAAGGTTTTAACAATGAGTCAAAAACTTTAGCTATCTTATACTGTGCTGAACCTACCATTGAAAGCATGTACAGCAATGGAACATCCTTTTTGTGGATGTTTGGAAGACCATATAATTTTGCAGTTTGAGACCCAACCGCATACAATCGTTTACCAAAATCACTATCTAAATGGTTATCTTTCATTAGACAGCAAACAAGTTTATAAAGAATTTCTACGTCTTTTTAAGGAGGAAATTTAAAGTTTGTGCGTAAATTATCCATCTTAACATGATGTGGTTCTTCTAGTATTTTGTACAATCTTTTAAAATAATCAACTTCGTTTAAGGGTACAAAACCATTTCCTTATCAAACTTACAAATATTTAACGGTTTTTCTAAAGTGTTCTTAAAATAGCAAAATAGTAACTTTCAATCACAAAATACTCAATACTACTTGAATGTAAGCTATGGTTAACTTTATCTACATTAATACATTTACTATATAAAGTTGTCAAAAAACAAAATATGATTTTCGATCTTGACCATAAAACGATTGTCATCATAAGCTCGTTTCTCCTTTGAATAAAAGGAAAATAAGGAAACAATTGATTGTCTCTTTATTGCACCTAATGGAAACAAGGAAAATTACAGTTCATTTAATTATGGTGAACCTTTAAAGCCTTATGTTTTAATAATTCCATATTCGGAAGTTTAAGAGAAGTATTTGAAAAGATTTTTGTCATTATGAGGAAGTTAAAAGATTCTTAAAGATTAATTAGAAATTTGGTAAAAATTTTAAAAATATTTTTATTGAAAAATATTTTAAAAAGAAGAAATTTATCAATTTTAAAAAATATTTTTATCAAAGAAATATTTTAAGAAAATCTGAAATTTGTTTAAATAACAAAAATAAGATCAGACAAGTTTTTTGAGATATCTTTTATTAAATAAAATATATGGAATTATTTAGTGATTTAAAAACGGATGAGAATCCTAATATAGTGGCAGCGGTAAACACCGACGCGATTACCGAAAGATTATTGCCAAAAGTGTTCTGTCAAGGTGATGACTTGGAAAATTTCATCAGAAGATCCGAGATCTATTTCGATGCTAAAGGCATCAATAAAAAAGAACAAGAAAGATTGATCGCATGCATGATCGACAAGGATCTATTGGAGAAATTTGCTAAAACAGTTAAAAAAGCAGAAGGATTTCAAGCCAGATTACGAACGGCATTTGATTACGAAAGAGACGTAATAAAGGATATGGAAAGTTTATTGAATTATAAAAGAAGAGGCGAAGAAATTGAAACATATTTTAAAAAAAGTGGAGGATCTTGTTGACAGGTTGTTTGAGAATAAAGAATTCACCAAAGAGAAAATAACAGCAAAGATGTTGATAGTATGTGCTGAGAATAAAGAAGTTGAGAAAGAAGTAATATTGCGGAAGATAAAAAGCACAGAGGAGATAAAGGAAACATTAATTCTGATGGATAAAATGGACAGACAGAGAGATCATATCAACGCTTGGAAAAGTTATGCAAGAGTGGTCTATCAGGATCCACAGAGAAGAGGACAGTACAAGCAGAAAGATGAAAGAGAAGTCAGGCGACGAGAAGAACCAGAGTGCTGGCTTTGTCACAAAATAGGCCACACGAAAATAGAATGTCCAGTAAGAAGTAAGATAGAGTGCTGGACATGTCACAGAAGCGGACATATCAGTAGGAATTGTCCAGATAAAAAAGTGCCAAGATGTTTTGGTTGTGGGAAAGAAGGCCATATAAGAAGGTTATGTCAAGAAATACGGTGTAAAAGATGCAACAAAAATGGTCATAGATCAGAAGAATGTTATACAAAGTCGAGTTACAAGAAATCGATAGAGAAACAAAGACCGACAGGAAACAGATACAGCCGCATTAATGGAATCGAAGAAGAAGAGGAAATGGAATCGTGCGTAGAGACAAATGAAGATAATTTTAGTAGGACGTACCCAATCAACAGGGCTCCACCAGTAGAGGAGTTGGTTGGAACCATATACTAACAGAAAAGTGGACGGGATATCCTCAAGGGGTAGAAAAGTGGGAGAATGTAGGGAGGGTAAGTGAGAAAGTATACAGGTTCCTAAGAAGAGAAAGGTTTGAAGAGGAAGTGGAAAGAATTGGAACAATTGAAACTGGGCAGGAGGTAGAAATTGTATATAACAAGCTACAGGGAAGACCTAGTGTAACAGTAATGATGAATGGGAAAATTTTCGACTGTTTATTAGACACCGGAGCACGAATAAACGTAATGAGTGTGAACTGTTTTAACAAGTTACGAGGACAACAATTGATGAGAAGCGACGATAAGTTACGATGTGCAAACGAAGTACGATAGAGACAATTGGAAGAACAAAGGTTAAAGTAACTATCGGAGATATTTCTAAGGAAGTTAGATTCATTGTGGCGGAGAAAGTGACGCCAGAGGTGATTGGAGGAGTAGAATTACAGGAAGCATTTGGATATAGGCTGACAAAAAAGAAAGATATCGAATCTAGTGAAAAAGACAAGAACTATATTTGTAACATTGAAGCAAAATTCGGCAGACAAATAAAGGATGAAGAAAGATTGACGCGAGCGTTGGAACATCTAAAGATTGATGAGGATAGTAAATTAAAGGAAATAATAACGAACAGTGGAAACGTGTTTATGGCGGATAAATGGGATGTGGGTCGCAAGCATTTGGTAAAACATAAGATAATTACAAGAGGTGAGCCGATAAACATAAAACCATATCGTCAACCATTGAATTTGGAAAAAAAATTGAAGAAGCAATAAAAAATTTGTACGAAAACGGGATTATACGGAAATGCAACTCTCCATGGAACACGCCGTTAATCTGCGTATGGAAAAAAGAAAAAAAAAGATATTAGGCCAGTGGTACGCAAACTTTTTACCTCCCGGCACAAAATAGAAAAAAAAAGTCAAGGCACAAATAGAAAGAATGTATTTTAAATTCTTTTACGGCACACTAATATGCCGCGGCACATAGTTTGCGTACCACTGTATTAGGCTATGCTTGGATTTCAGACAGCTGAATGCAGTAACAGAGAGGCAGGCATTCCCAATGCCAAACATAGACGAGATGTTAGATGTGTTAGGAGGGTCCGTTTATTTTAGCTCAATCGATCTTGGTAATGCATATTACCAAGTGGAGTTAGACAAAGAATCGCAAGAGAAAACAGCATTCTCAACAAAGAAAGGGCAATACTGTTTCAATAGAATGCCGTTCGGAATCGCTGCAGCACCAGGTACGTTCCAGGAAATGATGACAAAGGTAATAGGCAAAATAAATGGAGCAATGGTCTATTTGGATGACATTCTGATTTATTCGAATAGTAAAGAAAAACATTATACAATACTCAGTGAAGTATTAAAAGCAATCGATGAAGCAGGACTAAAGATTAACCCAGAAAAGTGTCAAATAATAAAGAAAGAAATCAGATTCTTAGGACACATAATCAGTAAAGAAGGAGTAAAAACCGATCCTTCTAAGATTCAGGCTATACAAAACTTTGGGAAGCCAAGTTGCGTAAAGAAACTTCGAAGCTTTCTAGGCATTTGTAATTATTATAGAAGATTCATCAGTGAGTATGCAAAAAAATCAAGGATGTTAGAACAATTATGTAGCGGTCCGAGTAACAAAAAATTGGAATGGACTGAAGGAACGAATAACGTATTCGAGGGAATGAAGTTAGCACTCACAACGGCACCGATTCTATGCTTTCCGGATCTGAGAAAGGAGTTCATTTTAGATACTGATGCCAGTTTTGATACCATTGGAGCAATGCTTTCGCAAAGAGATAAAGATGGAAAGGAGAGAGTAATTGCTTATGAATCACACTCGATGACGAGCCATGAAAAAGGATATTGCATTACAAGGAAGGAACTATTGGCGGTATACTATTTTTGTATTCATTTTAAGCACTATCTCTACGGAAGAAGATTCACGCTAAGGATAGACCACAAGGCGATCACGTTTATGATGACAACCAAGAAGCCAATTACTTCACAATTCCAAACCTGGATCAATTATTTGAGCAGTTTGGATATAATCGTTGAATATAGAAAGGGTGTTAATCACCAAAATGCAGACATGGTGTCCAGAACTAAATGTGAAACGTGTGTTCATTGTCAAATGGCTCACGAAGAAGCTAAGAAAGGAAAGATAAAAATTAGATTACTAGACTCGATCAGAGAAGAAGGTAGAAGCACCAATCAATAAATAAATTTGGAAGAAAAATTACGAAAGAAAACGATGATACCTGAAAACGAGATACAAGAAACCATAAAGGAAATACATAGACTATTGTGTCATGCTGGAGTCGAGAAGATAGCTGATTATATGAAAGATAGATATATTGGGAAAAACCTGTGGAAGTTGTGAGACTTGTCAAAAAACCAAGGCTATAACAATTACAATGAAGGAACCAGTAAAAAATTAGAATCAACCGAAATGTTCGAAATTATATTCGTGATATATGTGGACCAATGCAAGAAACAAAAGGACGTAAGAAGTATATATTGGGTATAATAGACCAGTATAGTAAGTATATAGACAGCTATAACAAGACAAGACGAAGAAACAATAAAAAAACGATTTTAGAAAAATGGATTTTAAGATTTGGGTGCCCAAAGGAGATAAAAGTTGATTGTGGGAAGGCGTTTGAATCAGGAATGTTGAGAGAATTCACAAAGAAACTTGATATTAAGTTATGTTTTTCGAGTCCATACCACCACCAAACAAATGGACAGATAGAAAGGCAATTCAGGACAATACGAGAGCTGATAAATACTACTTTACGAGACAGAAGGAAGACGGATTGGGCAGAGATACAACCAGAAGTCGAATTTACATTAAATGCAACCAAACAAAAAACGACAGGAATAAGCCCAGCAGAGATAGTTTTTGGAAAAAAGATTAGCAGGGAGAAATGGTACGGGTCAAAAAAAAACAAGTAAAGGAAGAACAAGAAGAACAAAACAAGGAGGAAATTTGACGTAGGAGATGATGTGTTAGTAAAATTAGAAACACGCAACAAAAGCCAGGACAGATATGAGGGACCATATAAAGTAATCGAGAAAGTGCATGACAGACGATATATCTTAAGAAACGAGAATGGTAAAAAGATTGAAAGAAACGTGGAAAAACTTAAAAAATTTCTTAAGGAGGGGGATATGAGGAAGTTAAAAGATTCTTAAAGATTAATTAGAAATTTGGTAAAAATTTTAAAAATATTTTTATTGAAAAATATTTTAAAAAGAAGAAATTTATCGATTTTAAAAAATATTTTTATCAAAGAAATTATAAGAAAATCTAAAATTTGTTTAAATAACAAAAATAAGATCAGACAAGTTTTAAAAACGGATGAGAATCCTAATAGTCATGAAATCATTTGGCAATTCCAATATATTTAAAACAGTTTCAAATTCTTTAAAATCATTAAATATGTTTAGAAATAAATCTAAAAACGTAATGGGTGCAATGCCACATACATAGGAGAGACTTGAAAGGCTTGACTCATATAGTTGGGCAACGGAGAATGTGTAAAGGTGCAACTGATTTAAAAATTTGTAAAAGTTTAAAACTTTTCTATAGGAACTTTAATTATAAGTGGGAAAGAATTTTTGTGAGGCATTGGTTATTAAATCACAATGCCCTACAATTAACATTCAATCAGCAACGAATTGGTTTGGTGGAGTTGTAAACTTTAAAAATTTTAACAGATGACTATTAAATAACGAATTTAAAGAGAAAAGTTTGATTTTTTATTCTTAAACAGAAAAACTTTATAACGATTAACAATGGTGTTAAATAGAAAAGTGATTCTAAGTTTTTGGAGAAAATAATTTGTATTAATAAGAAAAATTATGTTTCATAACACGCGCAACATAATTTGAAGGTTGATCTATACCTTTGCTATACAGTTGATGATAATGATGTGTAACATAGGAAAATAAGTTTTTGATCTATAGTCCTAAGGAAAATAAATAAAATTTTAAAAAATGGCATATCGAAAGTGAACAAAAATTATATGATTTTACTGATAGAACTATTAGCCTTTAGTGATGATGTTTTCAGATGGCCGGACAAAATGGTAGTCAAAATAGTACTAGAACTAAATGGTACAAAATACAAAATGGTATAGATTTAAGTCTGTTTAAATAGAGTAATAAGTTTATTTTTTAAATGTAGTTAGTTAATTATTACTGTGGAATCAATATTCGAGAGTCATCGATAACCTGCTGTCGTCAACTTGAGGTAGGCGCAACAACGGGAAAGAAGAAGAAAGAATACGTCCTCATAAATGAAGTATGGTGGTCGATAATAACAACCGAAATCCGGTTACATATTTGGGAGATATTGCGCGCGTGTTCAATACAAATGTTGTCTGACAGCAAAAGTGTAAAAACATAAACGAAACATTGTAAGGCCTAAAGTGGGCCTAAAGTGGGCCCTAAGTGGGCCTAAAGTATTAGTTGTTTGACATTAAATTTTATATAACTTTTTTATTCATTATAATTTATATTTTTATTTGACTAGTCTAGATTTATCTATTGTTTATTATTATTATTAAACCAGACATTTATGTTAAATAAAGGCAACTTACTTTTCTAATCACTAATCTATTCCTTCAAAATAAATGCTGTGTGTTAGGGCAATAATTAACTAACTACATTTAAAAAATAAACTTATTACTCTATTTAAATAGACTTACATCTAAACTATTTTGTACATTGTACCGATTTAATCCTAGTACCATTTTGACAATACCATTTTGTCCACTACCAATTTTTCCTAGAACATGTTTTCAATATAAATAACTTTTAAGATCTGCTTAGCTAAGGGTTGATAGTTCAAAAACATGTAAATGCCAAAAAAGAATCTGTAGTTTAATAAAATATTTAAATTACTTTCGTATTAACAAGGATCCATTCAAAACACAAGGATTGGGGATAATAAAAAGTATCGCAATGATGATTGGAGAATTAGAGATCGTTTCCTATTTTGTGACGGGCAAGAAAAACTACTCAAATGTGTCGTACGCAATGATTGTTTGTTTCATGATTATAATGCCAATTACATTTTTCAATTTAATGGTAATTACAATTTTTAATTTAATTTGAATTAATTTTATGTTAATTTCAGATTGGTTTAGCTGTTGGGGACATTTCAAATGTGAATGCTGAAGCTGAGTTAGAAATGATAAAATTAAGAGTGAGATTATAATTATGTTGGCATCAATTCACGGATTTTTATAGGTAAACTTTGTATGGGAAATGGAATCTCATGTTACCAGTGAGATTGCAACGAATTCTTTTACGTATCAGAAACAACAGAACATTCTCGCAATTTTAATAAATACAAAATCCTCAATAAAATACTCAATACAAATTCTGTCATGATTCAAGAAAAGGAAAATTATCTTAGAAAACAAAAGTCCGTTGCCTTAGAGTACGATTATATGTTATAAATATTTCTACATTTTTATATAATTTATATTACTTACTAAATTCAGACTCGCGCAGATTAAAAATAAATTGTCGAATGATATTTAAACATTTAAAGCGCACAATAAGATATTGTTTTATATTTAAATATCATTTGTTTTTTGAAAATATCAGTATGAAATATGCGACATAATAAATAATTTGAAAGACAAAAAATGCTTTCAATCAAACATGAAGGAAATCAAAATGTAAATGGTCTCTAATTATATTTGTGAATTTGACGAAAATTACATTCAAATGTGACATTTCTAGTTTTCTTGAATATCCTTATTGACATCCCTTGGTATACAATGAATTAGATCTCATAATAAGGAAAATAGCCTTCAGTGTATCCTTAACAAAATCATGATATTAACTAAAGAGCAAGCCATCAAGTCAGAAATTATGTTGAATGAATTCTTTAATGGTAAATGCATTATCAATACGGTTGCCAGGTATCCGGTTTTGAATCGGAAAGTCCGTTAATTCAACTACTTGTCCGATGGGAAAAAATTAGAAGGACCGGACGTACATTTGTCCGGTATTTCTCCTAACGCTTTGAAAATTTTGAAATTCAAATTTCTTATACCGCAGTAGGCTATGCAAAATTTTAAGGCAATTTTATGGAAAAATCTAAAGTTTGAATTATTAAGTGAAAAATTAAATATTAAATTTCTTTTTTTATATCAATCAACTAGGTCAGTATAACTTTAATAGCCAAATAATTTTAAATTAATTTAAAGTAGTTCTAGCTAAGAAATGAGTGAGGTAGAAGGTGGTTCCACAAGAAAGAGAAGGAAGTGCAATTACAATGCAGATTGGCAAAAAATATACTAGGGTCAGCGAAGGCTATGTTAGAAATGAAAAATCCAACAGCAAAGCAAGTTGAAAACTGTTATGTATGATGGCATTAAAGCTCTAACTCAACATGCAAACTAAAAATACATATTGAAGCTGAAACTGCTGAAGCTTCTTCTCAACGATTAAAATCTTTATTTTCACCAAAAGATACTTCCCAAAACGATGCAGAAATGGGAAATTAAAATTATAACAGGCATTTTCTGATTCACAAATCGCTAAAAATGTTGCGATAATAAAAAACTATTTAGATCCATGTCAGGTGAATAAATTAAAAAAAAAGATTTAAATGTATATGCTAGAGCATTGAAGTATTTGGAAAAATGGGGTGATTTCCAGAATTCTCATATGCACTTTCAAGCTATGAGCCTTGCAGAAGGTAAAAAATCTATAAGTCTGGACGAAATTTTGAATGTTGTCGCCATTGAAGGATGAAGGTCCACCAGACTGTTTACACGCCGAAATATGTGCATTGAATTCGATAATGGAGACACTTGAAAGAACATCTTCTCTTGAAAAGTGGAACTATTTCTTTCATAAAGAGTCGGCACCAAATTTATTAAAAATAGCTCAGTTCGGCTTTTCGATTCCAGTTTCGAATGCGAATGTTGAAAGAATTTTTAGTGTGACCAACAATCTATGAACTAACGAACGTTATCGAATGTCATTGAATTTAGTAAAAAGCGAACTTAGTATCTTCTTTAATATTCCTTATTCATGCCAAACTATAAAAGAAATATTTTCTAATAATAAAAAACTGCTAAAAGCTACTTCGCAGAATAAAAAATATAAAAATAATAAAAATATCATATTTTTATTTTGAAATTTAGTTTTATTTAAAAATAGGGTACTTCCGTGATATCTTACCCCCAAAAATTAAATTATAAAATACAATTAAAATAACAATATAAAAAATGAGAATACATTATTGATGACGTTATTGAACATGAATTTATTAAGGCCATCTGTGATTATGTGAGTTTATGTGGCGCAAACGTGTTCTAAATAATAGTGCTGATGTGTTCGACACTATTCTCAACGACATTGTGGATTTCTGGCCACCTGGATGACCATTCACAAACATTTGCTGAGTTTGTAACTGTGATTTAGAAAATAAATATAATAATTATGTGTTCTTTTTTAATTTAATTTTTGGGAGTAAGATAACACGGAAGTACCAAAAATAGTAGTCTAAGATTTATTTTAAAATTTTATCCGGTATTCTTTAAGGTTTCACCTGGCAACCCTAATCATCAAACCAACTTTATGACGGTTTCTTTCCTTCTCATTAAGATTCCGAAGACAGCTTACTAATCCAAGAAGCCTTACTTTTCTTTTCTTTCAAGCAAAAATAAAACAAATTGCATCGCATTTTCTTTTATATATAAAATAAAATTAATTCCAGAACATTCTTACGAAACTTTATAATAGGCTGTTTATAATAGAAAAAAATATTTGGTTTTCTACACTAAACGGTGGTGTAATCCATTCTGGATCCTTAATATCTTCAAAATCCTTGAATTTAAATTTAAAATCCTCATGTAAATGTTCAAAGCAACACAAACACGTGTATCAGCTTCATTGAATATTTCCTCAGTTAAATTTAAATCTCTTCAACTCAATGAAGTTTTGAAAAGCTGTAAGCTTTCTTGAAACCTTTAAATTATTATTCGGCTCTGGCTGATTGGGATGTCTTTTATTTGTAGTATATTTTGTACTTCTTTGAATTT
The DNA here is from genome assembly GCA_959609185.1 of Schmidtea polychroa. Lineage (NCBI taxonomy): Eukaryota > Metazoa > Platyhelminthes > Tricladida > Dugesiidae > Schmidtea > Schmidtea polychroa. Next base: position 54,319 of record CAUHTR010008144.1, on the reverse strand, counting down.
TGAACTTATATGGACGAAATAGAACAGCTGAGTTTTATTTAGACCAAAATGATTATAGGAGGATTGAACCCCAACCTAAATTAAATACTAACAAGCAAAATGAAATAGAAACATAATTATTAAATTTGAAAGCGTTTAAAGTTGTCAACTTAGTATTATGGCTATTTAATTAGTTTAAACAAGAACTAAATTGCAAAAAGATGAAACTAATGGAATAAATGTAATAATTAAATTGGAACTTTAAAGAATGAAATATATAAATAAAAAATGATTAGTAAATAAAATTTCGAAACGAAAACGTTTTGAGTTTAAACATTGTTTATTTAATCTTAGTTAAGTTTAAAATTTAATTCCTAAAGAACCATTTGGGTAGCTAGTGACCATTTTGAGAACTACCTGACATGATTCTTCAAATGAATTTTGAATACACTAAACAGATGGCGCTCGACCTCAAGAACACATAATGTTCGTGGTTTTCACCTTGATATAGATGGCAACATTAATATCTAGCTACCGTGAATATTGTATTTATTACGCCCATAAAATAATAATGTTCCATTAATTTATTTCAAATAATTAATTTATTTTACAATATTTTTATTTTACAACATTATTAAAGTACACAATATATTTGAGGAGTTTTTTCAAAGTCAAATATCGATATTTTCAGGACATATTTCATTCACATCAATATACTAAATTTATTATTTTAAATTTATAAATATTTAACATGTTATACATTATATATAGTATATATTATATACATTATTACATTAGATTAATCTTTAAGTTAATATTTAATCTTTTAAATATTTACTTATAATTAACATGGATTAATCAGCTATAAAACCAAAATTCCTAACAACTATTTTTTATTCATTTCAATGATATTTAATTTAGATTGGAAGACTTTAAAGAAAATGAAAAAGCAAAATCTGTTTCAGACTGAATATTTTATTGAGACTTACTATTTGTCATTTTATTTCAATATATTTTGTTCATTCATTTACTTTTTACAGTTTCGACTAGTCATTTTATTGGTTCCATGACAGTTAATCACGCGACATTTAAACAACGACACTTAATCACTTAATTATAGAAACAAATTGCCCTCACATCGCTCAGCTGGTAAGAAGATTTGGCAGAAGCATGCTTCAAGCTATTCAAATTGAATTCGATACCTTGATCAAAACGGGCATTCTAAGAGAAATTAAAAGTGATTGGCTTCAACATTATTAATAATTAAAAAGAAAGATGGGTTAGGCCCAAATATATTTAAGCCCGAGGCTTAATTTCGGAGAAACACGGTACTTATTTCAAATTATTAACCTAATTTTAAATAATTTATTTTACTTTAATTTAATAATTACACATGTTCCTGTTGATTATAACTCCAACGGGAATACCAAAACATTTAAAACAATATTTCATGAGTTTATAAGTTTGTTGAAATTCATCAAATTATTAGATTTGTGTTCACTACGTCGAACTTGTCCATTGAAATTCGAATCAAATAAAACATGTTTCTCACTATCTTACTCAAAAAATAATTTTTGAGATTCAACTATTCATCATCAAAATAAAATCAGAAATATGCGAATAGTTTTTATTTTCATATAACATAACAATAATTCTCAATTTCGAAATCAATTATTCAAAATCCAGTTAAATCGATTGAAACTTTCAAAATCACACGAATAAAAAATCCAAACACTAGATCAACCAAAAGATGTATACACACTGTCTCGAAGCACAATAATTAAAAGATTCACTAAAAGTCGCTACAAGTCAAAAACATACAACTCGATGAGAATATAAAGATCAGCCGAAACAACACATCTTTTTTAATTAATCCAAACAATCTTATTCAACCTAAAAAACCCGAGACTATATTTATCTATAAGAAATACTGGCACTAAAATTATACACAAAAATGTGTGAAATTATAGTGAATTTATAAATCTTGTAGAATTAACTGATACCAAAATAAGTTTCACTATCATTAAATCTTATTGATCCAGAAAAGATTACTTTGATATATTTGAAAAATACTTGTAGAGTTTTGTCATTTAAAATTTTAAGTTTTTTAAAAATTTCCTTAACATTTTCATTTAAAAATAAATTTTTAGAAATGATACTTAGGGTTTTTAATTGAAAATTTATTTTTAGGCTTTTTTCATTAAGAATTATTTTTAATCTTTTTAATCGAGAAAAATTCTATTGTTTTTATTAAGACTTAAAAACACTCTAACTATAGTGTGAGTTTCAGATTGACATTCGACCAAAATATCCTGAGTGCAAAGATATCGATTGAAAAATAGAATTTAAATTTAAAAAAATAATAATAATAAATTAAAAAATAATAATAAATAAATATAGCAAATATAAAAATTAATATAAAAATAAATCAAAAAAATATTAATTAAAATATTTAATTAATTTAGACAAAAATTAATAAATTAAATCACTTCATTTAAACAAAATATTAAATATAAAAATATTTTCTGGGAAGTCTAAATAAAAAAAATAATTTTTTAAGCCAAATATCCCTAACACCCAGTAAAATAGTTCTCAAACCAAATATCCAATGGGTTGCTTCATATTGCTTCACATTGATATCACACTCTCAATATTGTGCTTCCTCACTATAGTTCTTAAGATCGACATTACCCCCTTATTAGATGTTTGATTTCTTGAATTAATAACATCCGTAATATTTCAAAACAAAACAAAACTATATTTTAAAAAGCAACGCAAAATCTGTCTTATTTAAACAATCTCTTTTTTTAGCTTTTAAGAAAATATTTTAGCAAGCTTGAATTAATAATTGAATAGGGGATATTCGTAGTCAAGCATTCAATAAATATTTTATAGTTTAATTTTCAATCATTCTTAAATATATTTAATTTATTATTTTAATTTATAATTTTATTATCTACTTCCTGTCAATTCTTAACATATTTTGATCTTTCAAATTCCTTGACTGTTTTAATTTTTTCTTCTTCTGTTTTGCTCCATCTTTGCTGTTTATATGTCCGAGGAACTTTACTTCATTTTTCAAGAATTGACATTTTGATGGACTAATTTTCAGTTCTGCTTGTTTTATTTTCTTGAAAACTTTTTCGATATTTTCGTAGTGTTCTTTTAATTCTTTTCAAAATATAAGTATATTGTCCAAATACACTATTTGCCAATTAAGTTCACCTAATACAATGTTACAATGTTCATTAATTTTTGAAAGGTTGCCGGAGCTACTGCTATTCCAAATGGCATCCTGTTAAAACAATATTGTCTCTTTTTAGTAGAAAATGCTGTCTTCAGTCTAAATTCTTCATCAAGGTTCACTTGGTAGTACACATTCCTTAAATCAATTGTGCTGAAATATTTTGCACCCCCAACGCATCTAATAATTCATATGTATTTGGGATTGGAAATATTGGTCGTTCTGTGACACTGTTTAGTGCTCCAAATTCCATACAAATTCGTACATTATTTTATCTTTTTTCTTTACACACATTAAAAAAGTGTTCCATGGCGATTTACATTCTTTAATGATTCCAAATTTTTCCATCTCTTTTATATTTTTATCAATCTTTCCAATCGAATAGGCTGGTTGTCGCCTTGTATTTATCACAATAGGTCTTCCTCATGGTAAAATTTCATGCGTTATTATATTTGTTTAACCCACATCCCATTTGTGTTTCATAAAAATTGACTCAAATTTCCTGCATAACTCTATAACATTACCATCTTTACAATGGTTAGATTCATTCAATTCTTTTATCTTTTTATTCCAGCAATAGTTACATCGTCATTTAATAAACTGCCCTTCATCTTTAACATTATGTCGAATTTTCTCAAGAAGTATATTCCTCCCATTACCTTTGGTGAAATCTCTTTGGCCAAAATAAATTCAATTATTCTCGTTTCTTTCGTTCCCATTATTTGAACTGCAATATTTACCTTTCCTACTATAGATACCGGTGACTCATTTGCACATCTCAATTTAACATAACATTATTCTAAATTAAACTGTCCAATTTTTTTAATACACTTTCATCAATCACACTGATCTTTGCTCCTGTATCTAATAAACAGCATACTTCATTATCATTGATCAACAATGTGACGCTTGGCCTACTATTTATTTTATTATATTTTATATCATTAATATAACAAACATACTCTACAACATTTCCAAAATCATCTAACATCAATCCATTATTACACCAATCAATATAAATATCTGCATCGGAGAGGCATTTACAATTATCATCATTACTTATATATTCACATTTCTCATTATTTAATACATGCAAACAATCATCATACGAACAGTCATCATAAATATAACTCATACATATAACCCAATAACATATAACTCATACTTACTCCAGTGCTCCGATTACCTCCTATAGTGGTGGAGCATATCCATTTGGGTATTGATTTTCGTGTTCTTCTTCTTCCATTGCCGCAACTGATTTCTGATATTGTCGGTTTCTGAAATTTCTGCCATTTCCTTGGAATTTTCCTCGTATGTTTTCTTGTTCATTTTCTCTTACATCTCTGAAATTGATTCTCAATCGAAAGTACTGGTGTTTCAAATGTCCTGCTCGGTGACAATGATAACATTTTACATTCGGACATTCTGTTCTTTTATGGCCTTCTTCGTGACATGCCTGGCATCTGAATTTTGGCCTAACGTTTCTTTGGAATTCTTGATTATTAAAATAAAATTGTTCGTTAGGATATTATAGATTTTGTTTTGGCTCGCTAAACGCATTTCATCTAGGCATATCGTTATATCTGTGTAACATTTGTCTTGTTGGAATATTTACAGCTTTTTTTTTACCATATCAGCGTATCTCGTTTCAGTTCCACAACTGCCATTGAGTCACTGTTTCGATTTAATTCTTTAATTACTTTTTCGTATTTTTTAATTCTCTTTTCCATTTCGTTCATTGATTTATAATTATTTAATCTCAAAACTTTTTTCAAATCTTGGTCTCCCACTGCATTAAATATGAGAAATGTTTGAAGTTTAACTCATGTTTCAGAATTCTTTTTTATAATTTCTCAGTTTTTTCGCAGAAATCATCCATGAAACTATCTCCTTGTCTATGATCTAGCGCTTCATTTAGGTCCTACGTCAGATTCATTGGTTTTTTGAAGGATTCTCTCAGTCTATCAATATAATCTTATTTCTCATCGGTTGAATCATATTTCTTAATTGCATCTGTTGATAAGAAAGCTTTGACAAATCTACGTTTGACGTCCTCAGCTATCAACATTTATTCGAAAAATCTTTTGATTTCCTTGATGAAATCTTCAACATTGGTTCCCATTTCGAAATTTTCCGGTGCTTTGATTATAATGACCATCGTGGTCGCCATATTATATGTTTGATTTCTTGAATTAATAACATCTGTAATATTTCAAAACAAAACTTTATTTTAAAAAACAACACAAATCTGTTTTATTTAAACAATCTCCGTTTTTAGCTTTGAGGATATTTTCGCAAGCATGAATTAATAATTGAATAAGGAATATTCGTACAGAAGCATTTAATAAATATTTTATTTTAATTTTCAATCATTCTTAAATATATTTAATTTATTATTTTAATTTATAATTTTAATCAAATTTTATTATATTACTTAAATCTATTTAAAACTGGAAATTAAATACTTATTCTATTTAATTACTTTCAGACCCCTCACTTCACATCAACATGCGCAGGAATAATTTCCAAGCCAAAATTATATATTTTAGGGGGGTCTAATAAAAAAAGCTTTTGATTGAAATGCAAAGAAAAATAATTTACAAGCCAATTAACAGTCTGTGATTCAAATGGTGGGTTACCTAGTCAAATCAATTAAATCATAAAAATATTAAATAAATATTTATAATAATTACATATTGTTTAAATACACTTTGTTTAAATATTTTTATTTAATAAAAAGAAAATTCGGCAACAACTATTTCCCTTGAAATAATTGAAACTAAACTCTAAGCTCTACAGGCCTGATATAGACTGTTGATAAGTTCATTAAATATCCTATAGATTTGTTGAGAATACCTAAATAACAAATTAATAAAAAAATAAATAGAATTAGTTGGGAGAAAATCGTAATGACAAACGGGAACTCGGAAAAAAAACGAAAGTAAAAAGAAATGAAAAATGAAAGAGAAATGAAACAAAAAAAAATCAGACAAGAAAAAAAAATAAAGGTCAGTACTAATTAATTAATACAAAAAGGAAAAGGAATTTTAAAATCGGAAGAAACAGAAACAACGGTAATGTACTTATCTCGACAGCTTGTCAGGGGTAAAGGTGAACGAAAAGAAAACAGTCCGGAGCGGCAAAAAGCAAAAACTATAAAATATTTTGACAGCTGTCAAAGATAACTCTAGTGCAGGAAAACGTCGGAGAATTATGTTCGAGGAAAAATGGGAAATAAGAGATAAACTGAAGTGCCACAAAGTGACGAGGTACAACTTAAAGAAGTACAGCAGAAGCAGACAGAAGAGTTGATGAAGAATATTTACGAGAGAACAATTAAAAGAGAATATCTGTGAAGAAACATTTGAGACAGAATATTGTGGAACAGAGTTGCGATAGAAGATTTGGGACATAATATTGCGACAAAGGACAGAATAATGGAAATAATACGACGACATTTATTTGGAGAATTTGAAGAGAATTGGAGTAGAAAAAACTTAAATAGAAATAAAGGGACAAAAAGTAGGAGCTTATTCAGTTAATAACAGAATAAAGTTCGACGAGTAAATTCAAGTCAAACTAGAAAACAACCAGTTAAATTACCAATATGCATCGCAATGTGCAAAATATCAAAAACTTGTTTTAATTATTTTTAAATAATATGAACGGTAAATTGAGGGTATGTGGATTGTTATTGCTGTTATCAAATGTTTTGAAAGGTATGCTAAATAACTTGGTGTTTTAACTTTTTAATTGTATATAAAAAATATTGATTAAATTAAGAATAAGAATTTTATAATTTGTTTAATAAATCTATATTATTACTATTTTACCTGATAATGACAGTGAAACTATTGAAATATATCGTAAAACATAAAATAAAAATTGTATTTCATCTTGCGCTATATTGACGTGCCAGGCACGTCTTGATGATTTTTTCAGAACTGCAAGTGACGTGTATACCACGTCGATAGTATTTGTCGCAAAAACAAAAACAAAAGTAGACTATTGATTAATAAAATTTATTGTTGTTGTGAATAATTATTTATATTCGTGTAAATCTTTTATGTAAGACCCTACCATCGCGCTAAGCACTGGTCAAACCAATGAGCTCGCTGACGCGGTGAGGCGTCGATGCATTACGATACTTTATATAGTAGAGCGCGGCTCAGCTACCGAAAATTAAATCATAGCGCAAGTGGTTAATAATTATTTTTTGCATTTTATACCAAAATTTAATCACAAAATAATTTCTATTAGCCCAAATTTCAACAAATTTAAATTTTCTTGTGATATTTTGCCAATCAATTTATAGAAAACGGATAAACTAATCCAGGATTCGGCAACGAATAGGAAAATGCATTAGAACAGTGGTTCTCAACCCGTGTTCCGTGAAAAAAAATGACATTTTATCATTAAATTTGCATTTAAGATACATATCATCAAAAACCTCAATTAATTTTTTTATAAGATGATTCAATAAGAAAGCCGTTACACAGATATATAAACATGCAAATATAAAAGTGTTTTTATTGCTTGTTATTGTTGCGCGTGGTATTTTCTATGCTTATAAGAAGGCATTGTTTACTTTTACAACAGATTTATAGTAAGTTGTGATTGGTCACTCATTGTGGCCAAGTATTTTTTTGTCAGTGTTCCGCGTAAAAAAATCATGTGAATGGTGTTCCGCGCTTTTATATTAATTGAGAACCACTGCATTGGAAGTATTGATAAATTGTGAGTGTTAAAAAAACTAGAATTTGAAATTATTGATTGGTTGCCTTCACATTAAGCTACAATCTACTTGGTTCACTAAAACGAGTACAATAAATAATATAAAAACATAAAATAATAATCATATATATATATATATATATATATATATATATATATATATATATATATATATATATATATATATATATATATATATATAATTTTTTTTACAACAACAATATATTAAAGATAAATTAATCTTTCATAAAATATGTAAAAGTTGGTTTTGAAAATTAATGTATCCAAGAATCACTTAATGAAAGATTTCCTTTTACTTGACTTTATACGCTCACAAATTTTTGAATGGTATAGATATCGTTGAATTACGGCTGGAACTCTAGTCTCTACTTCCATAATATATTCTACCTAAAATTCTCAATAAATAAAAACGACTAAATAGCAAATCCAAACCTTTAGCTTGTATGCCTCCATTGTAGCCTCAGATGCGATATTACCAATATCCCCAACAGCTAGTCCAATCTTTACACAAAAATGGTGTTATTCTTGAAAAATGACATTCGCTTATTATTCGATTATGCTAATGGGGCACGCTTTCCAAGGAAAATTTAGATAATGATAATAATAATAATAAGTATAAAGTGATGATTTCTTGGTAGCAGCATTTATTATTTAAAACAATAAAATGATAATTTAAGCCTTTTGCTGCAAATAATGTATTTAATGAAAACATTTTCGACTATAAGATAGTCCTTGTCAATCTTGACAAAGGAGATTGACAAGGACTATCTTATAGTAGAGAAAATTTTTTCGTTAAATACATTATTTGCAGCAATAGGCCTAAATTATCACCTTATTGTTTTAAATAATAATAATTAGTTAAACATACATGGCAATGATTTAATTATAAGATAACGCCAATCAAACATTCTTTTCACGATTAATTTCGACAGTTTTCCTGTCATTATCAGGTGGGATATAATAACTCATTAAATTAAGGATTTTAAACAAATTTAATTATATATAAAAAATATATTATTTTTTTTAAATTTAATTTAATAATTTAAAAATTTTTTATTAATTATTTAATTTAACACAACAATCAATACATACAATACACAAAAGCTTATTTAAAAACACTCAACACACAAGTATTTACTGCATTCTGCACATTCATTTTCGGATTCAATGATTTTATCAACAACGCCTCACAAATCACACGTTCCCAATAATTATCGAAGTTTTTTAATAAAATTTTAAAATCAGACATACCTATTTTAATCTTACAGCCCTTATTGTGCTCACCAATATGGGTCAAAGCCTTCGGTCTACAATGTTCTCGAGCTCGAATACAGAGATGACGGGAAGTCTCTCCAATGTACTGTGGCATTACACCATTACATGTAAACTGATAAACGAGATCGGAACACAATTCAACCGGAGTTCTTGACTTATTAAAAACATATTGCGTACTTTCCATGAAGTTGACACTATCCTATAGTTTAAATTCCCTAACTGCTTTCTTATCTTCACTTTATAATCCTTAAAACCTTCTGAGTGCGGCAATACTAACACAAATTTAGGCTCATCATCCTTTATCTCACTATTTAATTTATTAAACTCATCAGACTCACACACCTCAACAAAATCACACCCAGATTTTAACTCATCAGACTCACACATCTCAACAAGATCACACCCAGATTTTCTCAAACATGGATCCTTAGGATTTTTAATAAATTTGTCAACAGTCTCTTTCACCATAATTACTAAAAAGGATTTTGAATAACCATTCTTCATTAACAATTCAACCAATATGTCAACACTTTTTACTGAATTTTCAAAAGTAGAAGACAAAGACCATGCACGATAAATCAACCCCTTCACCATATTTCTTTTATACTTGAATTCACAAAAACTTTCGGAAGAAGTATAGAGACCAGTATCAGTTGGTTTTCTATAAATCTCTGTCTCATAGTGTTTCTCTTTGCGTTGTATTAACACATCCAAGAAAGCAAGCGATGATTTTTTCTCCGTTTCACATGTGATTACAATGTTTTTATGTAGACTATTCATATAATGCAAAAACGGGTCAACATGCCTCTGATTTTCAAATATAAGAAAAATATCATCCACATACCGTTTAGAAACAGTGGGTTTCATACCTTGGAAAGATGCAATTTTCTTTTCTAAGCTAAATCACGGTAAATTGCTTTAAACATGTTTGTAAAGCGCTAGTATTAATCCATTAGTCCCACAGATTCAGGGCCGGATCTATGGGTGGAGCGAGGGAGCGACCGCACCAGGCGCCAGAATCACACTGAAAAAAAGGCGCCTTTTCGATCAAATTGAAGAATAATTATTCTCAACAAAACTATCATACTGACTGTTATTATAACACGTATTTCTACATAATAATCTATATTTTGATAAATTTGCATTTTTGAGCGCTTTTCCTCTATATATATATATATATATATATATTATTACAATAATGTTAAATTTTTATTGAACAAAATTCAAATTTTTCACATTGCTTTGAAACTGTCTCTTTATTGGCGAAAAATCAAATTTAGACTTTTTAACAGAAATTTCGAATTTATTCATAGTAAGCGTTGCTTTACAAAAATATTGGAAAAACCAAATAATATTTTCATTTTGTTCTTAATCTGATCTGATTTGGTTTTTGTTTCTTATAACGTTATAACAGAAGTATGTATTTAGAATTCTCATATAATTTTTGTATTTTTAAAGTTTTATATCTGGTATTAATTAGTATTTTAGTTAAATATTGTGTTTTTTTTTTTTTGCAGAAATTAAAGTCCGCAGGGTACCATTAATTAATTAAATCATTTATTTTTTGTACATAACAATAATCTAAAAATATATAAATAGTTCATTAGAAAGTGTATGTTTTTATTTAAATCTGCAGCTATTTCATCAAATTTGACTTTAACAATATAGGCGCCTTTTCAAGAAGTTTGCTCCAGGCGCCAAAATAGTACCATCCGAGTCTGCACAGATTCATAATTAATCCTTTTACATCATTTTATTTAACCAAATATCTTTGCAACCTCAACATAAATATTAGTTACTTAATTGACTAATTTATGAGGTTAACATTTTTATTTATATAATTACAATAATTAAAAAAAAGCTTACAATCAAATTGAAGAGAGCGATTGACATTATTACAACAAAAATAGAAATCATAATCAATGATGTAACGTAGTAATTTTTCTTTCCAGAAAGAAAATACGTAACAAGATCAAATTCACCAGTCATCATAGCAATACTTTTCATATATGCTAAACCAAGATGTTTAAATGGATCCTAAAACCCAAATTAAGATCAATATTTAAAAGCATGAAATATGTGTAATTAATTAGAAACAAAATTTGTTTTAATAATTAATAGGAAATAGAAAAATCAATCTGAATTTTGATAAGAAATAATTATTTTTTTCTCAGATTCATTGAAATATGAATAATTATTAGTGAAACCGAATTTTGTTCATCTAAATAAATAAAATGAAAACAAATAATTAAATAAAAATAGTGGAAATTTTATATACTACTGTTATAAAACGTGCCAAATATTTAGACATTGATTTATGCATTATAAGAACTTTTTCAAATTTCACCACTAATTTCTTTTCAATTGACATTATATTTATTAAAAAGCTTGACTATGAATCAGCAAATATATCGATGTTTTTTAAATTATCAGTTTCATACATTAAAATTATTATCTGTTAAGGTTACATAAATAGTAAGTCCAGTTTTTGGTTTTTAGAAATTATTAACTACTCGAGTTTCAGACTATCTTTTCTCAAATCGAGTTATTTTACCAACCAGATATTAATTTATTCATCTGAAAACATAATATAAATTGTTTCATCATATAATATATCCCGACTGTAAAGGAAATCTTAAACGTTGGTGTCTTTAATCTGCTTGTGGATCGTATTGTGCCAATAGGACACGAAGGTTTAAGTAACATAGAAAGCGAAGTTTCACATATTAAGTACATCCTGAACTTTTTATGGCAGACACCGATCTTTATGTTTCATCTAGTAATATGTTATTAATGTTATTTAGTAATTAATTTTCCAGTTTTGATTTAATAAGAAAATTATAAAAATATTTTTTTAAAAATTTGATGGATTATCATCATAAAGGTCAGATATTCATTTATGAAAGTAAATAATCTTGTTATTAATTCAATAATTTGATTATTTTAAAAATGTATTTTCAATGCTTCGAATTTTATGTAATATTTTTCTTAATGTAATATTCAGTAATTTTAGGCAAAAATTCTACCAAAAAACAAAAATTATATTTTATATTTAAAATGAGATCCTTATTTTCCATTCAACTGTTTGTATTTTTATTATGTCGGGTTACAGGTACAGTGTAACTCAGATACAAAACGTTAGGGATACCTGATACCAATTGCGCTTACAACGTTGGTATTGTATCAAACGAGAGCACAAGTGAGCTGACACCAAAATATATCATAATTGTCTGACATTCTCATGAGTCTATGTACTGTCAATAGAAGACTTGTGTCAAATTTCCTTCTCTAATTTCATTCTTTCCGGTGAACCATATAAAAGAAACTAATTCAAATCAACGACAAATTTTAAAATATTTTTTGTGGTTTTGATTTATTTTCAATTTTTTCTTATCAATTAAAGTTCGAATTTTTTTCTGAATATAATCATTTATTTTTTTTTACAATGAATTTCGCAGTTTATATCTTATTTTTGAAATATCTGAAACTATATTCAAAGATTATTTTTATTTTCTCTTTTATTAATTTTTTGGTACTTCTTTTTATATTATTGTAATTTCTTATATTTGTTGGTTTAATCGATGTTTCCTTTGTGATTTAAAAATTTCTGCTGTTTTTCCCCTATTCCCCTATCGTGCTGGAAAAATAAATTTAATACTATAATGACGAGTGTGAATAAACTTTGAAATTTATTACTCTCGCATTTGCAAGTATACAAGGAAATAATGGTTTGATTGCCTTCACATCTCGATGGCCATTATTGTGATGTAATTATAATTGGATATTTGATTTCCATAACCTTAACCCTATATTATGTAATGCCTGCATGTGTGATTTATTATTTTTGATTGGCTGTGTCCTCAAATTATGTCACAGATTATTATTTCCCAATAAGCAATTGCTGATTGTGTTGGTGTCGGCACAACGGGTATTATAAATAGTACCACAATTTCTTAAATGAAGTTTTTGGAATTGATTAAGTTATTCTTATTCTTTACAATTATATTTTGAATTTTACTAGCTTGCCTTTTTTTAACTGGGCCGGAAAATTCATTGATAAATTTGTGAAACGATTTCGATACATATTGAAAAATAAAACAAAAATGAGAGAACATATTAATTATTAATAACAATACCATTACTTTACATCAAAACCAAAACATTTTCATAATTTGAAATTACTCGAGTTTTTACAAATACAAAATACCAAGGACATAAAAATTTGTATCGTTTGTATTCATTTTTTATATTTTTGTATTTTATAAATTTATTTTTATTAATTCCTTTTCGAAGTTTATAATTTTATTTAATTTTCTTCTCTTGCGACTCCCCCTTGAATTTCATGGAATTTTTCCTCATTCTTACCAATTTAAGCAAATTAAATTAAATTTAATGTTAAATATTTGTCATTTTCCTTGTAGAACTGATTGCATCGGTTCTTATTTTAAGATTATCTTATAGTTATGATTTTTGTGTTTATTTCTTTCGTTTTAGATTCTTAATTTAGTGGTTTTTGAGGTGTTTTGAATTTAACTAGACTTATTGTTATGTCTTCATGCTATATATTCAACATTTCGAATTCAACACATTTGTCATTTCATTTTGGCAAATTCTAGTTTTGGCCTAAAAATTATAGAAATTTTGTGCACTGTGCATGTATGTATACATTTATTTTTTCCTCTCATATTAAATTTTTCTAACTTTCAATATTGTGATCCCTTTTGTTAATGACAGACATACACATTTATTATTGGTTAGATAGTTAAATTTAGATATTCTTTAATTAAAAGTAATTTTAAAATATTTAGACGAGAATTTTACAGAGTTGAATATTAAATAAATTGTGACAAAACAACAAGTATTCAAGTAACTCTAATTCAAATATATTTTTGGAATGTTTATTAAAATTTAAATAAATAATTTCAACCTGATCCTGATTAATTATATAAAAACCAAAAGCGAATCCAAGAAAAAGAGTAGAAAATGAAACGAGTACCTGTGAATAAAAATAGAATAAAACCTTTATAATAGCAATTCTCACTCTAGCCATTGTGTTAAGAACTTTTTGAAACATGATTATTTGAATTCCAATTAGTGGAAAACTAGACCAATTAATAATGAATAATGAAATTACAAAAAAATGTATTACTGCCGCAGATAATATATGAATAGAAAATACGACAAAAATATTAATCCCGGTACTATTTGCCACTCAGCAAGACAAGGTAATTTCGATGGATTTTTAATAAAAAGTATAGCCAAAGTGTTGCATGTAAAAAAAAGGTCCGTCCGTAATTCAAATATATTTCGAAATTTCTAAAAAGAATACTTTATAAAGAATGACATTAGATATTCAAAATTTAAAAAGATTTTTAGAAAAAAATTATTTGTGTGTGTAATAATGGCTAGTTATTCACAAAATATAATTTCTAAAAGTTCAAGATTAAATTATGATTGTCATTATTTATTATTATATTTATGATAAGTTTGTAAAGGTAAATTCAGGCCCAAGAATAATGGGGCAGGGAAGTTGTTTTACATGAGTCTCTGAATTCAGACGTCCTCCAAAATATAGCTAGCAACACTATTGAAAATTATACAAAACAATTAAAAACTTTATTTCACACTTTTATGTAGAGCAGTGGTTCTTAACCTTGGGTCCATGGACCCCCAGGGGGTCCGCGAACGGGTTCCAACTATTTACAAAAAATCGTAAAAAACTTTTTATGTTATCTTGATATTGTAACTAAAATAATAAGTAACATTTCTTTACTGTTTTGTAGCATCAAAATACTAACATTTGAATTTTTATGTTAAAAAATTTAAGTCTCAGTATGCACTTTTTTGTAAATATTTACTCGTTGCTATGATACTATTCTGTTTTTGCATTGATTCGAAGTTTTTATTGTTGCTATAATAAAGTTTAATTTAGTTGAAGTTTTTTTCTTTTAACTTGGGGGTGTTTTTTAATTCTGTCAATTTCAGGGGTCCGTCGGTACCAATTATATATTTATGGGGTCCATAAGTTTGAAAAGGTTAAGAACCCCTGATGTAGAGAAACAAAAAAGATTTCCTATAATAAAATCTAATATGACTACGAGATGCGTAATTTAAAATCAAATATTTTTATTTTTGATTAATAAATTTCTGAAAAGGAGTCGTTGTATAATTACGTCAAGACAAAAATTACCATTTTTGAATCATCCACCCACCCTGTCACTTTTGGTCATATTTCTGTTGATCCACCCACACACATAGTGACGTCATTTTATTGTTCACGAAATGGGGTAGCCTAGTGGTACCGTACGGTCCCCTAGACTGCTTGTGAGCTTGCTGTAGTAGCAATAATTGTTAGTCATCGTTGTCTAGTCAAAGTATCAGAACCACTGTAGCTTATTAGCAGAGGAAGATTGTTGCAATAATAATTCTTGTGGTCCATAAAATACAACTAGCGTGACGTCACATTCAGCTCAACTCATCCACCCACCCACGTCACGTTTCGTCACGTTTTCAAGGAAATCGATCGTGAAGTTATTATGCAATTACCCCTAAACAAAAACTTTTTTAAAAATGATTTGACCTGGGTTTCCAAATATTTTTGACTCTGTTAAAAGATTGTTACAACCTAGCAGGGTCTCCTTCAAAAACATGTCCTGGACTATAAAAATGAATAATTACATTGCAAGTGATGTATCATTTTATCAGTAAATTTTTCCGTCATTACAAAAGTTATTATTTTTTAATTTACTAAAGAAAAATCCAATTTAATCGTTTGTTTAATTTAACCAAATTTATATCTAATGAAAAGTTAGAAATTATAGTTTAATGAAAACAGAAGCAAACATTGAACATTACAGCTAAGTTCTAAAGTGGATTGATAAGGAATAATGATAATAATGATAAAAGATTTTCTGTGACCAAGCTAATAAGCAAGTGATGTGATTCTCAGTGTACCAGTCAAAGTATGCAATACAGCTGAATCAATAAAGCAATTTCGCGATTGAAGACAAATTATGTTATTATCATAATTTTATTGTACTTACCTGGCACGAAGAGAAATCTTCGCGTCTCCTGCATAGTATTGACGAGAGCCAAATGCTCAAAACGAGTCTACTATTGGACTGGGTATCACAACTCTTGTGCTGTTTATATCGATAATGATGATGATGATAATAATAATAATAATAATAATAATAATAATAATAATAATAATAATTATAATAATAATAATAATAATAATAATTATTATTATTATTATTATTATCAGCATAAGCTTTGTGATACCAAGTACAATTTAAAAAAATAAAAATACTTTATATTAAAGAAATAATCTCATCAAATTCTTGATTTGTTTTGCTCGACTATATTTGAAGGAATTTGACAAAATACAATTACAATTAGCATATATGCTCGGCCATAATTGCAAAAGTCAACTGCACAAAAATCCTATTGTTAAAAAAGAGCGACGAATTAAGTCAAAGATCAAACTTTCGGTTTTAAAATAAACAGTTCGAAATACCTTTCCATGTTTCCATTATCCAATCTCATGAAAATTATTAGCAAAATACTCAAGAATAGTTACAAATATATCCGTTTTCAAATTAGCCACCAATTCATTTTTAATTAGGTGAAAATATTTAAACAGACTTTATAAATAGAGAAATTAGGTGCTGAAATTTCCGTCATACTATAATTAAAAATCAAACACTTTCAAACGCAACCATAGTTGAATTTGTAATATATTATTACATTTATTAATAGTAAATAAAGGTAAGTAGTTAAAAAATAATTTATCCAATGATAATTTCTTTAAATGAAGTTTAAAGGCTCAAAGTTTGACGAAATTTAATAACCAATGTAAAAAGGAAACCCCGTTATGCATCTGTTGGGTTTTTAATTGAAAGTCGGCTATCTCTCTGACTCCTCGTGTTCTTATTCAGCCAAATATCTCAAACCCAACACAGAATACTTTTTATTAAATCTTTATCACAATTTCAATTTGTCACTACTTACACCTTCTCTCTAGATACTTTTCAATCGATAAGGTAGAAAAACCCAAGTGGTAATCACCTTTTCTGGTTCGAGTCTTACCTTGTTTTAATTGTCCTTCTTTGCTTTTCTTTTCTCTCTTCGACCAAATGGCGGCTTGTTCACTTCTGAGCTCTCTTTTTATACTGTTCATGAGAGGCCAATTATCTAGAAAATAGCTCTAAATTATTTCCCCGAGACCCGAAATCAATATTTGAGGTTTTTCAATTACTTTAATTAGTTTACCCTTGATTAGGGCTCAAAATATTCCCTTTGTTATCTTGTTGTTCGGGTCTCACTGCGCATCGGGCTTCCCATTGACTCGGGCCTTCCATTACCGATTAATTAATTTGTTTTTTCGCATTAACTTTCCCTGTAAACACCTAATTAAATTTTTATTATAATTTCTGAATTCGTCTATCAATTTGGCGTTCAACTATACCCGATACCCTGGTTTAATATTGATTTTTGATTTTTAGTAAATTTTATTAATTTTCCACTTTTATTTATTTTAACATTTTTTTGTTATGCTTTCCTTTTATATATAAATTTTTTGGTTTTTTGGCTAACCCCAACACATTTTTAAGAATTTAAATATAAATAAATCAAGGAAAAACGAGTAAAATAACAAAATCAAACCTTAAAAATTAAGGTCCCCACTGAAATAATAGTTCTAATGCCAACAATAACAATGACCATGAGGTTTGAAACCAAAAATGGTACAGATGTACTTTTTTTCTCAGAATCCTATAGAGAAAACAATAAATAATAAAAGCATTAGCTATCGAATCACTATCGAATAAAGTAAAAAACAATGGTAGATTACTTTAGATGAAGAGGTGTTTTTTTTGCAACCAGTTACTTCATCAACCAAATCCGAATCCAATATGTGTTCATTGTATAGAATATAATAAGTAATCAAAACAATGTAAACAAGAAACAAAATGAAATCTACTGTGAAAAATCCCATTCCAAATTGATTCCTAAAATGGAAAAAATTCATTAAATACATATAACGGAAGACTTTACACCGGTTACCAATAAAATTCATAGGGGACTGTGGAGAGTATTTAAGAGTTTTAAATAATTTTCTACAAACAGACAAGGTTCAAACACACACACGCACACACACACATATATATATATATATATAATATTCATGTTGAGATTGTTAACTATGTATTCATCTCCAGCTATTATAATAGGTAGTAATGCTCTTACAATTCTGTTGCTAATTGAAAAAATGACAGGAGCCCATTTTATGGATTAACATTTTTCAAAATACACACCTACGAAGGCACGCTAATGGACCAGTCCAATCAGCAATGTTAAAGATATGTCGTATGTCGTTTTAGTATGTCGTTTTTTCGTGCAGGCCATTTGATAATTTCTTTTATTTATATTTTGTTATTTTTTGGTAACATTAAAAAAATGTTAAATTCCAATTTTGCGCCCCTTTCAGATGTGCGCCATGTGCGACTCACCGCTCGCACCACCTTTGTTACGACCCTGTACAGAAAGAGATACGATAAATTCTTTCTCAACTTGAGATTTACATTAAACTTATTTTCAAATTTTACTGGCAGAGTACATTATCATAAGATCTTTTTTCACTTTTCACCACTGAATTCTTTTCAATTGACATTGAATTTATTAAAAAAACTTGACTATGAATAAGCAAAGATATCGATGTTTTTTTATATCTTTACTGATTCAGGCAACTTTTTGATTAAATAATATATATATATATAATTCATTTTTGTTTCTTATAACAAGCCCTTACAATAGTTGAATGACCATATATTGAAAATTTATGTAAGGACAAAATGTTCTTATTTTTTTAAACTTAAATAAAATAGAAATTGAAAAAATTGTCAAACCATTTAATTTTTAACAATTTTGCAGACAAAGGATGTCTCAAGAGTTTTAATCGATTGAATTCTGTCATGCTCTAAAATAAATATAATATAAATAATAAAATTCAGTCTAATTGAAAATATGCTAATTCACTAAAAATCATTTCATTATTTTATAAAATATAAAAAATAATTATAATGAAAATTAAATTAAAATTTTAAATCTACAAAACCAACCTTTAACGCGTGATATCGTTCACTTATACTTGCAGAATCATCAGGACCAGCATCGATTAAACTGAACAAATAATGTACCTGAAAAAATTATTGAAATTTTTAATATTTGACTATTTTAAAATAATAATACTATTTCCAAAATCAATTTGTTATTAGCGGGCTAATGTGCCCAGTGCCTGATGAATGCACACATACTTTTTAGGAACATATAGTCAAAATCACGGGGCAAAAGCAAAACATATCCAGTTCTATGCACAAACACCATGATGAAAAATGAACACGCAATTTTGAGTTTATTATCTATCAGTATATTTTCTATTCAACTGCAAAAAATGTCATTTGAATATAATGATCAAATTGTCAACTTATAGCAGATTCAATTTAGAAATTGTGTAATAAAGTAATAGCAAACTATGTATTTCTATTAGTTCGAAATAGATTTTAAAAACAGGCAAGCACGACTAGCGCTAGATAATTCAGTATGCAGCTGCAAAATACCTGTTCCATATTAAAAATGTCTTAAAAAGATAGACAACACATTTAAATGTAGTATGCATTAAAATACACCTTATTTTCAAAATGTAATAGAAAGTAGCGAAATGGTTTCTTCATTTTGTCAACGCCTTTCTCAACCTGATGTCAGTTCTGGGACAAACAATGCTGATCTAGAAGCAAAGAAATCGCAAACTCTAACAAACATTTCAGTTCATATTTAAGAGTATTCTTGTTCAATGGCTACTATCAATTAATATACTGTTTCTTTTTTTGAAGACATAATTTTTAAGTATCAACATCAAAGAAATCTAGAAGTGTATGGTAGAGTATCACACTTAACAATAGTAAAAATGTTATTTTCAAATTTAAAAACACATCCTCTAAACCGTTTCTCTATAATTAAGAGCTAATTCCAGCAAAAGTTCAGAGAAATTAAAAAAAAGTAAGGATCCATAACTTAAACCCTTTCCTATCTTCTTTATTTTATGTGTCCCGCCCGTTTCAATCCTAATAAAATTTTAAAAAATTTTCAAAAAATTATTTTTTTTTTGTTATTTTTTTTTAAATTGTAATTTCTTTTGGTAATTTATCAATATTAGATCTACAGTCAGTTAGTAAAGTGTTAGGTCTGAAAAATAAATCTCCAAAGGTAAAATTTATTTGTAGTTAGCCTGAGAATGATATTTCTCAAATCAACCAACCGGATGCTATGTTGGTTGTGCTGTACATGTCTTGCAGTAGAACTGACTAAGATGTCTAAGACCGCTAAGACCGCCTTTCACCTTTCGATCGCTACAGACCTTACAATCTTTTTGTTTGTCCGACTGATCAAGAAAATGAGTTTTCCCATTCAATCTTTCTGCGGCATCAGCTGTATATGTGTGTCTCTGTCGTCATCGTCTTCTTCTTCACAAGAATTATCGTCATCATCGTCAGTGCTCAACTGTGCATCTTGTATATTATTTTCATGGTCATTATCACCATCGGTAATATCAGAATCATCGTCATCGTCAATCATTGCAAAAATTCTCAGTTACTTGTCATAATAAACATGTATATATAGTAATAATAAACACGAGGCAGAACGTCACTGGTCGACCTTGACATGAAATTCATCATCCAGACATACAGACAGCCTACAGCCTATCGCTCTATAAACAGTTGGTCATAATATAATCGACAGTGCATGGGAAATAAACTATTCAAAAATAATGTCATTTTTTTACAGACAGAGGATAGAATGGTTAATTTTTTTTGTCATATTTTTATAGACACAAGATAGGAAAGGGTTAAAGAAGTTAATGCCAATTTCACTATTCGGTTCAATTTTTGTAAGATTTGCACTGGGTATTTCCATCCTATTTATCAATTATCTATTTACTATAAATAATATTATAATTACCAATATCATTAGTTATAAGCATTTAAAAAATTAATTTTGTTCATAAACTGAATGCAATTTATTGCAATTATTAATTATTATGGTGTTTTTTTTATTATCCAGATTTTATAGGTTGTAATCACAGTTACAAAATAATGGTAATAAAGATTGCCAAAAATATTCGTGTTTATGTACGCAATTTTTTTCGCAAATTTTTATATGGACCAAAGATCTAAATATATATGAAATGTACTAAATATATATGAAATTATAAAAAAGTAAATTATTCAATTAAGAATAATTTCATAAAATAAAATAACAAAATACTTCATAATTTGGATCCATTTTGTTGCTTGTATTTTCGGTGATACATTTGTCTAAAAGTTCCTAGAAATATTCTTTTTAAAATTCACGAAAATTCACGAATCCTACTAATGTTAAATCTTCATCAGATTTAATCAAATTTTCAATGTGACTGCTGCCATTTTCATGGCGATAAGCCATCACATGTTTCCAACTGTAACAAAAGCAATACTAAAATACTGTGTTATAAATATTCATTTAACTATAATTTCTTTTCTTCTCATTTTCCCTTTCAATTTACTCTCGCAATAAATTTAAATTATACACCACACAATTGATTCGGTAATGTGGAAATAATAATTAAGAGAATATATATTCGATCAGAGATTTTATCTGTGACCTTTTATCCGATATTTTAAATTAAAATACAGTGAAACTTGGTAAAGATATCCAAAAATTACACATTAATCAAAAATGGTGTTTATGATGTCATTAGAATATTATTAATTTGTAATCATTGTAAAACGTTCAGTTTAATTCACAGTGCTACTATTTGACATTAGGGGTATTGCTACTTTATAAGGAACTTCAAATTAAGAATTTTCTCTTTGTAATGCCGAAGCGTAAATGTATGTATAAAGATTATTCCAAAGAATATAAGTTTATAAGAAAAGGTGGAGAATTTTGCGATTTTGAAGCCAATCTATGGTTAATATGGTATGTTTGTGAAAAAGGAATTTAAAAAATAAAGAAAAGAAATGCTGCATCGAAGTTCATTCAATATTGGAAGAGACGCAAACCATTATTAAGGAAAGTGCGAACGTTTTCCTACAATTAACGTAAAAAATGTCCCGATTTGGTTTTTACGAAATATGGTCAACCTAACTATAACCGATAAACTTTGGCCACTGTAAAAGCTATATTAAAACATTTCCACATCTTATCGATAGTTTAGACAAGTTAACACCGTTCAAACATAATGCAAAATACAAAAAAATAGAAATTGCAGGAAATGGACAATTGAGAAGAAATTTTAAAAAGTTAAGCTATGGGGATCTCATTTTCAGCAAGAATATTTTATTAATTAAATCCTCATTATGAATGTTTGATTGTAAATATCTAATAATTTCTCAGAATTTTTATTATCACGAGATAAGTTACGGGGGAATTTAATCATCTCGGCGGGAAATATTGTGAAACATACGCAATATAAACCATATCCCAGTTCCAATTCTTTCTGTAAAATTAACTTATATTAATTTATGATGAACCGTATCAATTGCGAATTGAAGTCCAATTATTGAAATTTGAATATTTAAACAACGTCATATATTATTAATTATTATAAGAACTTTTTTTCCAATTTCACTACTGATTTTTTTCCATTTTATTTATTAATTTCAAATAAATTTATATTAAATTTAAATATAATAATGGAAATCAATCCTAGTAATTATAATTATGAATAATAGTTGTATTTTATTATAAATAGTATTATATTTGAATTGTATGATCAGTGCTGATACTTATTCATTTTGTAAACTTGTTCTTGTTGGCACATGGTATACTTTGGATAAAATAAACTCCAATAATAAACGTTATTGATTTAAAGTATTTTTTTGCAATTTTTAGTAAGCGAAAATACAAGAATCCCGGATATTTGTATCTAAGAAAATGGTAGAACAAGGTGTTTCATTTCCCTTATATATTACAACCCCGAAACGAAATGGCCACATGAGTTACATTTAGTACACTACAAAACACAGCTCTTAATATTAGATTTTAAGACATGGAACTAATATAAGATGCATGGTATATCAAAAAGATTACAAAACAATAAAATAACTGACTTGTCATCATTCAGAAAAAATTTCAACACATTTTGTTGATTGTTCAAAATTGCAATATCTAATGGAGATTGTCCGAACATATTATCAGAAAAAATGGCTCCACTAGCCCACAAACATTGAACGACTAGTAAATGTCCTTCAGCCGCAGCTTGATGCAAAGCAGTTATCTAATTATTCACATGAAATTGACAACGATGGAAATATTTTAACTTTCATTTGATCATGCAAATTAACGTTCATCTCGTTTGATAGCAAATATTCAACTATTGGTAAACATCCACTCCGAGCTGCAAACATTAAAGTATTTCTACCGAATTCGTCTCTAAAATGTAATTCTTTTACATAATAAGAATGTACTAGTTTATTATCATTTCGATACTTCCACAAAATAACATAAATCAGAAAACAATATTTATGAGACAGAAAGACTATAAATGCAAATTATACATTTTTCAGCATATCAATCCAATCATCAATCCAATCATCAATCCAATCATCAATCCAATCATCAATCCAATCATCAATCCAATCATCAATCCAATCATCAATCCAATCATCAATCCAATCATCAATCCAATCATCAATCCAATCATCAATCCAATCATCAATCCAATCATCAATCCAATCATCAATCCAATCATCAATCCAATCATCAATCCAATCATCAATCCAATCACAATCCAATCAATCATCAATCAATCGATGAAGTCGATGAAATTGATGAAGTCTCGTACAAAGTCATTAACCTTAGTTTGTCCACATAGTAAATTTTATTTCTTCGCCGTGCCCACGGAAATAATTTTCTTCAAATTGAGTAAACCACATGTCATGCACAGCGCAATATTTAAACTTTTTACTAGTCAAACGTTCTGTGCATCATATGTGGTTGGAGTAATTTTTATTCGTTATACTCGTTGAGAACACAGGGCATTGTATATTATCATTATATCTTATTGTTTTTTGCTAAATTATATAATTTCATCAAATTTCGCATCAACTTTTCTTATTTTAGAATTTAAGTGTTTCCAGTTATTTGAATTCATTTAAACAACAAGTAAAAAAAATCAAAACTTACTTCGCAAGGCAATCTTTGCCTGTCTCGATCAAAAACTTGAAAATTTCATAATTTCCATTTTCAGCTGCAATGTGAATTGCAGAACTTTCATTGATATCTCGGTAGCTTTCCGACTTCCTGCTCGAATCCAATAACAATTTCACAATATCCAAATGTCCCTTTCTAAATTTTACGATTAATTTCTAAAATCGGATCAATTTTACGCTGCAGCAATATGCAAAGGCAAAGAATCGTTTTCGGCAAAAATATTTGGATTTGCACCGGCTACCAAAAGTACTTTGCAAATCTAAATTATCAAAAAATTAGTTAACTACTTACAGGTGTTGGTAAGTAGATTTTAGAATTTTTCAGGTCAGGTTTTTATGAATAAATTAAAATTTATTACAAATTTTTACAAATCAATCACTTTTATAAATACTTTTCATACTAATTTTAACTAGACTTAATAAATGCATGAGTGGTTAATAAATAAATAACAAGTCATCAAAAAATGCTCCATAATAAATAATTTTCATTGCTTTCACACTGAGAAAACAGTAATGAAAGCGTATTCGATTAAATAAATAAATATATTTGATTTCAACATAATGGTAGTCATTTATTTGGAAAATCTTTTAATTTTATAATTTGAATAATAAACAATTTTCACTTTGGGTTCGTACTGAACTAATTTTATCGCGCGCAAGATAATTAAAGCAAATTTCAGTTCAATTTTTAATTTTGAGAAAAAGAACAAGTAATCGTGAATCACTATAAACATTTTTATGATATTTTTTAACAAAATACAAAATGATGAAATTAATTACTAATGTTAATAAATATTTACTAAAGCTGCAACATGCAAATAAATTCAGTAAATATACAGTAATTAGGCTGAAACTATGTTTTGGTGTTTTAGTGATAGTGTAAATGTTTTAAGTGAAAATATAAATCCTTTAGACCGGATAAGTCTAATAACAGTATTGGGCGTCATTAGAGTTACAATACAAATATTTACAATAAGCTAAAAGTCATTTATAATGAATTTTTTATCGCCACAATTATTTCATTATTTTAAATTGAGTTAATTGAGTTACTAATTGCGAGTAGTATCCTGTTTGATGAATGGCAATGATAATGACCGTAAATATATATATATATATATATATATATATATATATATATATATATATATATATATATATATATATATATATTCTTGTTGACATGTTCCTTATTTCTACTTCGCCAAACGTCAAGTGCGTATCAATATTGTCTGGCCTTTGTTTTATATCAAGCACTGGAGTTAAGTATGCCAAATCAGCATCTTCATTGGACCTTTGTTCAATTGATTCTCTTAGTTTTTTGTAAAACGCTTTCACATCAATTAGTGGATCATTTTTACTTTTTTGTAAAGTGGTTAGGGTTGATCTGCTTTGTAAAGGTTCATGTCGCGTTCTTTTCAAATCCAAACTTAACTCTGACAACTATTGGAGGACATCGCACATCAATCCGAGGTCTAATACAAATTATTAAAATTTTGTTGAATTTATTATTATAGTAAGAACTTTTTTCAATTTTCACAACTGATTTCTTTTCAATTGAAATAAATCAGTGGTGAAAATTGAAAAATGTTCTTACTATAATATAATATCCAATAATATTTTAATAATCTATTAACAAAATTGTGTTCATTAATATTATTCAATTCCTTCATTCGACAGTGATCAAGAACTTGAGAAAGTAGATGAACTTATAATATTTATCATTTATAATAATAATTATTATTATTATTTTCATAATGATTTCATTACTTTTATTCTAGCAGTACCAGAATGTATGTACCAAAATTTTAAATAACAAATATTTTTATTGTTAATAAAGTTTATACCAACTTTTTCCTAATGAGTGATACTCAGTGTTTAGAAAGATTTTAGAAAGACAATAAATATGCAGAAACTTTGAAATACTGCAATAGGCATTTTATAAACTTAAAATTTGAAAAAATATATCAATAAAGTGAATTTTTGGTTCATCGAAAAAATCAATAATCTTCTCTTAAAAATTAACCTTGAATAATCGTTTACTTAGATTTTTTGTATTACTAATTTGTGATCTTGAGGATTTGAAAAATCTGATTTTTAGTTCCATTAGTTTTAACTTACAAGCTAAAAATTTATAATGTGATAATAAACGAAGAATACACGAAGTGTGATACAAAATTTATTTTTTTTAAAAATTTTTGGCATTGTAATACTTAAAATTAAAAGTTTTTAATGCAATTTTGGTATCTCAATCAACCTTTCACTACTCGCTTTGCATATAAGTCACCAATTCCTCTGAGTTATAATCGTTATAGTATATAATAAAATATCATAAGTTGAAAATGAATAATAATACCTCTAAATTGCCAATAGATACTGCATAATGAAGAGGACTTCTGTCTGCAATGTCTTGAGAATTAACAAGCTCTATCCTTTGACTTTCAGAAATATTCTAAAGGAGAAAAAGTAAAAGTAATAATACTATTTCTGAAAAATAAATAATATCTGTAAAATTGCAATGCTAAAAGACTCGAAATCGACATAAGCGTTCGTTCATCATTTAAATTAATTTCATATGAAGTTTTTATAAAATTTATTGATCTGAATGAGAAATTGTTGTAGAATACAACTGTCTCGGCCAATCTTTGTGCGTATCACTGTTCCACCATCAGTATACACTTTTGTGTAAGCTTCGAGTGTTGAGATTATTTCTTTAGCTTTTAGTGTCTTTAACGCCTTGAAGGGAGTAGCACTTGAGTCGAAGAAACACCGTTTTGTTATATTGATTTCCTTTTTTTTGATCCTTGACTTTCCGATTACTGAATAAATTTTATCTGAGAACAAGGGATTGGTCACCGGATAAAGTTGTGATTGTAAGTCCAGATTTTTACACTCTAACCGACCTCGATATTAATTTGAAAGTTGAATTCTTCTCTATAACTCTGTAGTTTTTTATATTGAAACTGATATATGCGCAGTTTGGATAAATCAAGTATAGTTTGTCCAATATACATCGATCTATCCAAACACAAAATTTCCTTATCAAGTATAACTGCAATGGGATCATCCACAATCTTGATGCTACAACGAAACTATGATGGCTACAATGAGTTATCAATCTCTTTCTTTTGCTTCATAATCGCAAATTTATGTTCAAGTTTTGTTCAACTATTGTTCTTTAACTTATAATAATCTTGTTGAGATGAATCTGTAACGGCTACTGTCATCTTTTGAAAATAGCTACCTGCTTAAACTCTACAGCACGATTAACCTTTGTGACTTTTACACCGTAACTCAACCACTCTGCCAAATCATTGCGAATTGGAAGACCTTACCTCATCTAGATGTAATATCGATTCAAAGTCCTCGTAAACGACAAATTGCTGTTTTATAGTTTTACTCCAGCTTTAGAATTCGATATCTCTATTCTCTGGCATTAAGTATAGAGTCGTCTGCTCCACATTCTTCTTATAAAGACCTACATGTCTTTCAAAAGCAGGACTTTTTCAAAAACCACGAAGACATGTATGACACAAATTTGGTTGGATTCTGACTTCTTCTACTCTTTCTCTATAATTTAGAGGTCATTCTAGATTGGTTACAGCCAAATAATGATCATTTGATTCTAAAATTTGGTAATTTATTAATGATTAAAATAAATACTCGATCATTGAAGTACTTCTATATACCATGTAAACGAACGGATTCTTGGAAATAAATTAGTCTTTTGTTTGATCTTTCCTTATTATATTGAAAGACATTGATTACTATATTAGAATTAATTGCTTCTAATTGACAAATGTTAACCAACTTCATTGGAAATCAATCAAATTTGTATTTTAAGTTTTCAAAAAATCAATTTTAAAATGTAATAAATTATAATTAAATAAAGTAAGTACAATCAATCCTTTTTGACGCGGTTTTTTACACGATTTCAAATTTACACAATTTTTTTCCTTAGGTAAACTTTCCTTTTTTACGTGATTTTATTTTCGCGGAAAATTCAAAAATTTCAGTTCAGTTCCTAATATTTTATGTTACATCAAACATTATACAAAACTGGGGGAATTCCCGTATTTTGAAAAATATTTTTCTGTGTTATGTATGTGTACATATACATATTTCTACTTTAGTTTTCTACAAGATCTTAATGATGTCGGATGTACTTCTGTATGATATGTTATAATTCCAAAAGCATAATAAGTTAAAGTGTGTAGTTCCTCGGAGTGTATAATAATTTATTATTTATAAAACTTTGCTGTCATTTAATTAATTATATTCAATAAATTTTTATCAATTGGTAAATCAAATTCTTTGAAAATTAAAATTATTTAAGTGGAAGTTATAAAATTATTTTTTACAGTTTTTGTTACTGAAATGGCCAGCAAATTAGGAATCAAGCGCAAGGGAATTTCACTAGAGCTGAAAATCAAAGTTCTAGACAGCCTAGAACAAGATTTAGGTCCTACAAGAGTTGGTCAGAAACTTGGCTTCAGTGAATCGACAGTGCGTACAATAAGGAAGAATGAAAATTCTATCAGGCAGTCCGTAATAGCCTCGTAAATAGTAACTGCATCAACATCGTCGAATTGTAGAAATAATAGTGAGGAAAAAATGGAAACCCTCTTAGCAATATGGATTGAGGATCTCAATCAAAATAGGATCCCTGTTGACACAGCCACGATTAAAGAAAAGGCCATTCGTATTTATAATAAAATTTTGCACCAAGAACCATCAACTTCGTCAGCTGCACAGCAGAAAAAAAAAGAATTTTCGGCCAGTCGAGGGTGGTTCTCTAAATTCCTAAATCGACATGGATTTCATAATTTGAAAACCAAAGGAGAAATTGCATCGGTTGACGTAAAAGCTGCAGAAGATTATCTTCCAAAACTGTCAAAAATTATAGAAGAAAGTGGTTTTACGCCCGACCAAGTATTCAATGCAAATGAAACCGAGTTTTTCTGGAAACTACTGCCAACACAGACGTACGTATCTAAAACTGAGAAATCTATAAGTAGTTTTAAAGTAACAAAGGAGCGTGTAACATTTTTACTATGCAGTAATGTTTCGAAGATCGTATGCTTAAATCTCTGCTCGTAAACAAAATCTCAGGCCAAGAGCACTAAAAAGCAAGGATTTAATGAAATTACCTGTTCATTGGGTTGCAAATAAAAAATCGTGGGTAACTGCGGTTGAATTTCAAAATTGGTTTGAGAAATGTTTGTACCAGAGGTGAAGCGGTATCTGAATGAAATGAAGCAGACCTTCAAGGTCCTATTAATTATTTATAATGAACCTGGTCATAAAGTATATATACCATCCCAACGTAAAGGTAATTTTTCTCTCACCTATTAACACATCAACCATACAACCATTTGAATAAGGAATTATATCGACATTAAAGTACATTCTGGAAAAAATAGAGAATCATTAATGCTTGGAAACAATTTTCTATTATGGATTGTATCACATACGCGACTTCAGCAATTGCACAGTTGAGAAGATCTACGTTAAACGCATTTTGGAAGCCATTATGGCCCGTTTGTGTTGTAACTGAAACAGTTATATCAGATAATATGAACAACTACG
The DNA here is from genome assembly GCA_959609185.1 of Schmidtea polychroa. NCBI lineage: Eukaryota > Metazoa > Platyhelminthes > Tricladida > Dugesiidae > Schmidtea > Schmidtea polychroa. The sequence continues at coordinate 24,229 of CAUHTR010008144.1, read as the reverse complement.
ATGAAATAATCAGTTAAGTGCGTGGGTGAAGGGTTCGAAGATATGAGGTGTGAAGATTTAGACGAGATCCTTCTTGACCAAATGCTAGATGAGGAAGATTTAATTGAAATTGCTTCCATAAATGTCGAATCATCAAACAACAGTGATGAAGTAGCAGAGAAACTATCATTTAGAGCAGAAACCATTAAAGATGGATTAATACTTTCAGCGCAGCTAGAGAACTATTTCCTCGCAAATGATCCGAAAAGCGAGCGAGCACGGAAATTTCAACTATGACTCTGTATGATGAGCTACAAGGAACTACATAAGGAATTATTGCGACCAGAATGGAAATCAAATCAAAGAAGCATTACAGAGTTTCTTGTGAAGTCAAACTCTAGCTCAATAGAACAACAAAAAATTCTATTCATTTTCGAAATGACGCCGATCAAGAACAGCTGCAAAACGTGCTAGTTCTTGAAGACGAATTAGCACAATCAAGTTCGAGCGATATTTTAACAGTTCCTAAAAAAAGAAAACAGTTGAATTTCACTGCCTATACTAGAATTTTACAATTTTTGTTAATTGAATTAAGTTTAGTTTTTATTTATTTTAGTTTTTTATATTCACGAGAGTTTTTATCTTTGGCAACAATCTACCCGATTTACATATGAGCAGTGAATTTTTTTGCACGATGTATTTTGCGCGTCTTTCGCTGGAACCAATCTATCGTGAAAAAAGGATTGGGTGTAATTAAAATAAAAAAAAGTAATATTAAATAAAATTTAAATTTAAAAAATAAAATGATTCATTTAACCTATATTTGATTTTGACACATTTCATGACATTGTCATTACCTCGAAAGTGCGCTGAAGTCCTCACTACATAATACTAACCCACAACTTCTGGTTTTACATTTTTGCATTTTACACAAAGCAAAAAAAACGCTGTTGAATCATTCAACGAAGTTATCAACGAGGAAAACACATTGCATGAGCGGCTATAACTTTCAAGATTTAAAATACTTGCTGTTGGAAAATAGTCCAGTGAATATGATAACGACTTTTAAGACTAGTAAGACTTTTAAGACAATAACACTTGAATTGTAAACTCAAGGTTATCAATAATCAAAGAAAGAACGCTGTTATATCTATTGAAAATGAAAAATTCAATTGAATTTTCCATTCTATCTGGTGATGAATGTAAACGGATATAAACTGAATTGGGGTTACACACAAATTATTTTGGACTAATAGAGTAGTAAATTATTATGTTCTTGGTTTTTAGCTAATTCATGTCCACCAACGTCCGTATTTTTTGAACGTTATGTATTGATTTCAGGTAGCGACAAATGTTGCTCTGCCAGTTCCTATGTGGTTTGGTGTCCATTTTCTTTTCAACATCGGTCTTTTAATCGATCTTTTTGTTTAAATGGTCCTACTAATTCATGTCTGATTCCAAATTGGTAAATTTTAAAAATGTTTGTTTTTTATGTATTGTAGAAGTAGAAGTTTTTCCATTAGACAAAAGAGTTTCAGTAGAAGCGAAATTGTTCTTTCCAACATGACCAAAGGCGTCTTTAGAAATTTGTCACCCCTGTGCTATAAACTATAATGCGCCCATAAAAAACAATTTTTACAAAAATATATTATGTTTTTTAATAATATTACACAATATTGCATATACATATATTAATATTATATATTACACCATTTTATTTCAATGATTAGGATAACAAACGAACAAAAAAAACAATAAAAAAATAATATTAAATTAACATTAGCTTACAAAAATTCAACAGTCTAATGTTTTCTTTAAACAAAAAAATTAAGAAAAAAATTAATTTCTTTCAAACATAAATATCAAAATATAACATTAAATAGAATTAATATGTATAATGAAGAAAAACGATTACAATATTTTTTTCTTTCTAGATTTATGTTTTGCATAGTATGTGGTTTTGATATTTCAGGACCACAATTCACAATTACATATTACAAACCACTGCGACTACGACACTATTTGTTTGATTATTTTCAACCAGTGGCCTCTCTTGGGAAATTTTTTAAATTATTCATAATTTTTTTTGTAATATCATAAATTATATTTGAAAGTGCAAATTTTATCAAATTTATGGCTTTTATAAAATTTACGGCGCCCCCTGTGCTTAGCACAGTTAGCACAATGGAAGAGACGGCGCTAAACATGACTATATATAGCAATTTTAATAAAACAATCATTTTTAATAATTTTGTTAATGTTTCATTTGTTTTCAACGATTCCTTGTTAATTAAAATTTAGTTTTTATCTTTAATGAGATTAACTATATAGATTTAAAAAAAAATTTCATAGTTTTCGAAATTTTTTTAATTCTCCTAAAATGCACAAATATTATTAATAAATTTATAATTTTAAATACAATGAAAAAGAAATCAGTGTTGAAATTTGAAAAAGATAAATTCGAACTGTTTATATTTTAACCTCTTAAGTGGCTATGACTGACATATACGGCATCAACTAAATTGACCTAAATTGACAAAATATGTTAAAAATATATCATAACTATTACTTTTGTTAACATATTATCTTAATAAATATCATCCAATAAGATATTATTTTATTTTTTGTAACACTATGCCCAAGACGTATATATACGCTAGCGGATAACAAAACTCGCCGCTGAGGAGCACATTTCGTTTGACGAAATAAACCACTTAAGAGGTTATTAACTTTAATTATTATTTTTTTAGATTAGAATTTGCTACTCTACTTCAAAGTATATAATATTATAAATAAATAATATTTTTCTTCAAATTACTTCAAATATCCACTTGATCAAATCAATATTTTCTTTCTCAGCCAAATAATGGAAAATTGTTTTCAAATCATAATCTCGGATATTCAAATCAGCCTTTTCAATAATTAATAATTTAATAATTTCCGAAAGATTTTTTGAAGCGGTTATTTCTGCACATGCAAGTAAGATTGGAGTTTGAAAATCTTTGTTGCACAGATTTATATTGGCGCCGAATATCAACAAAACTTTAACCATATCCAATACGTTGTTAATAATAGCACTGCAAAACATCACTTAATAATTCATATATAGAATAGCTCACATGATACAAAACACAAATGCTTTATTCAAGTTATAGATAGATTAAAACTGAACCATAAAACTGAACTTTCAGTTATCTGATCGTGTTGAAACTTGGCGAATAGACAACAGATTTTATTAAGATTTGGTGCCACACTCACACACAAAAACACATAGAAGTTGTGTTTACATTGCTAAAACATGAAATTTTAACGGTTTTCAGCGTATTTCATATCTAAAGTCAGTAAAATTATATGTTTGTGGTTCATTCGGAGCGAGAATGAATTTGAAAATGATTTGAAAACATTAGATTTCGCACATAAAGGATTTACACTAAAATTGTTATTATGAGTTGATTTTTTCGAGAGTTTATTAAACCAGTAAAATTGTGATTCAGTACCGTTTTTGACGGATAAGAGAGTAGTTACTGTATGAGGTTAAATTTTATTATGCAAGTGCACGAATTATAATTGGCGAGCTACTAAAAACAATATTGGGTGAGTAATATAGTTTTAAGCAGTTCGTAAGAGTTTTTAACGCATTAGAAATGAAACGGATATTTACACTCATAAAGTGCAAATCGGTTATAACCGAAAAATAAAGAGAAGTCGATTTTTACTAAACATTACATAAACGCTATACGTTAAACATGTTAAATCTTTCATAAAACGGAAATGAGTTTCGTACCAAATGAGCTATTCTGTAAATAATAAATTTATATTACTGATGAAGAGGCGAATTCAAATGATTATCAGCTACATTGATATTAATATCCCTTGATCTCATCAATTCAAAAACGATTGGATAATTAATTACCGAAGCTGTGTGGAATATCGTTTTGCCATCAGCCTTAATAAAATTCATTGTAAAATATTTATTACATATGGCTCCCAAACCAACTATTTTTAATTTATATCATCAATTAAATTTCAATTATACTTTGTTTCGCTGTAAATTTTGTATAACTGTTCATATAACATTTAATTTTATTATATTATTTTTCACAGATTAAGATAGTTTAATACTGTTGAGAATACAATTATACAATCCAATAATTATTAGATGGATACAAGAAATTTGGAATAAGAAAAAAATGAGATACGATTAACAAGTACAAAGTGAAGAAGAAAAAACAAAATCGAAATTAAATTTGCATACCTCGATAGCCTGTTCAATATAAAGAAAAGGGATCGCCTGGGAAGTCGAAAGATGGCGTCTTTTAAAAATTATATATCTCGACAGCTGTCAGAAATAATAAAAGAACTGGAGATGACCGATGGGAATATAGAGGAGGAAGGAATATAAATTAAAGTAAATATCAGTAAGTGTTATTAAATTGTAGACTATAAAAGGAAACACAAAATGAATTTTGTAAAGTTGTAAAAGAGGAAAAGGAGGCAGAATTTCAAAAGAAAAAGACAGTCGAGAAAACAGAATAAAAATGAAACCAAAGTTGAATTACAAAGTTATCGGAGAAACGATTTTAAAAAATTAAAATTATCGGCTAAATTCAAATTAAAGCTCAGAAAGAAACTAGATCGAATCTAACGATCATCGAAACTAGAAATAGCAGTCAAATGGTTGTGAATTCCAAGTTATATTGTTAACGGGCTATTCCTCCCGAAGGGTTGCAATACGCAATCAAGTCATTGTTGTAAGATTGCATTATTTGTATCTCTGTTAACTGGTAATCAATTGTGTTAATCAATGCACACTTTAGAGTCAGATCAATAATTGTTAACTTTATATTTCACTGACAACCCCAACAATACTAAATTATCACAAAAATGATAAATCTATTTGCATTATGTGTCTTTCATTGGAAAACTATAAATAATAGCAGCTAATATCATATTGTTAATAAAATATATTTTACAGTATATTATTTATTTAATAGAATATATTAATTATAATTTAGTGCAATTGTTTAGTTGCCTGTTTAGTTAATAAAAATTCAAAACCCATCCAAAGATTTTTGATGAAATTGAGGTCACCTCGAAACGACCCAGATGCATTTTTTACGTGTTTGCAGAATATACTCTTGAACAAAACAGGAAAAATACAGGTGATTTTTTAAATCAATTATATGCGTATTTTGGTATTCATATAGAGTTTGTAAGACCTGTGTAGAATGTCTACAGCAGGCAACAACCGTGAAGAGAAAATTTTTGAAGGTTGGCATGCCTGTGATATGAGACAGTAGCAACATCACCATAACGATTGCTAATTTTGTTTGGCTTATGTTAGAATCTATAATCGGTTTAAGGAGAAACCAAGATGGAGTATCATAATTTGGAATCAGTAAGGTAGTCAATACAATAAAGCCAAGACATCACCATCCGATTATTTACGTTGCTACTTGACTTGAGAGATGTAGAAGAAATGGAGGAAGATGTAATTAGCACAAATAATATGCAGTCAATATGTATCTGTCTTTTTGCGTATCACAACAGGCTTAAAGAAGAGTATCAAAACATCAAAAGAAAATTGGAAACACTTCCTCATCGTGGTCACTGATGGTTTCTTTGTGAATTTTCTACTCTGACAGCAAAGTGGATACACTAAGTACATATATTTCCGATTCATGTGAAAGATGTTTGATTTGCAAAGGAATATAATATTGTCGGCACAGCTAACATCATCAACAAGTCCCTCGTGGACAGACATTAAACCATTATACCACCGATTCACATTCATCTTGGTTTATTTAAGCAGTTTGTAAAGGCCTTTAAAAATGATAGTGACTGTGAAGCATTCACTGGACTGAACAATGTAAAAATTTGAAAGCTCATCAGTAATCCCGATTTCATCATTTTCATGAATGTTGGTGAGGCTTCCGCTTGGCGCAGTTACGTAGCAGTTGTGAAAAATTTCTTCGGAAAATTCCGAGCCGATAATTATAATGAATTACTGAAAACCATGATCTCTCACTTTGAAAATCTTGAAAGCAATTTGAAAAAAACGATTTCTTCACAGTTATAATTTGAGTGGTCACTATAGTGAAGAACAGGGAGAAAGATTCAACTAGGATATCAAGGTCATTTGGACAAGCATTGATGTTAGATTTCTGTTGAACTAATAAGTTCAAATCTACTGCTGTTGGCCATAATAGAAAGGAGTAAGATTACATATTTCTTTTTTAAATTTGTTGGACAAAGACATTTTATTAAAAAATTTGCCCAAAATTCGGTTTAAGATCAACACAAATAATAAAACCAAAATTTATATGTGAAAAATGCCGAGAATCAAAATTAAAGTTTACTCAATGTTAACATTAAAAATTTAATTATTGCTATTAATTATTTTTAATTTTTAAATTAGGCTATAACTTTAAATTGCTATCAAAAATCAAAATAAATAAAAGACCTTACTTGTTTAGTATCTATATCTACATGGAAATCCAGACATATTTTAATTATCTGAAGTTAATTAGTAACATTGCTAAAATATAACTTAAATTTACATCAATATTTTTATTTTGAACTGCATAAGAAAGGCAGCACAGCCCATCATTATCTTTTTCATCAAGTGCATTTTTTACATTGATATTATTTTCTTTGACTAAATGTAAATGTTATTATTTTATATTATTAAATATTATAATTCAATATTTAATTGCATGTTCATAATTAGTTAGTATCATCTAAAAAATGCTAAGTATTAGATTCCAAATTTAACAATTAAGTTTGACTTATAATCATTTTAATTTAAAATAGACTAAACGCAATTATGCAATATTAAAACACAGAAGTGTTATGTGACTGATCTTAAAATATTTATTATCTCATTATTTATAAGAAAGGGCCAAAAGAATTTAAATATAACAAAAGTATTCTGAAAAATTAAATAATTTAGTGACTTATTCCAATCACAGTGAAAATATTAAAAAAGTTGATAAAAAGTCAATAACTTGTAAGTGAATATTAAAAAAAAACAATTGCGTGAAAAATTAACTGAACACAGATTTATTTGAATTGTGATAATTTGACTTCACTGAAAATATAAAATTAAATAAACGAAAAATTCAAAATGATGCTCAATGTAACAATTCTGACAATATTTCAAATATATTTCCAATTACTTAGCTGTAACGCGTTATGTTATTGTTACCACTAATCGCCAGTCGCAAGTAACATTGGTTTTGTGAATTAGTGCACAGCAAAAGGCGACTTTTTTCAGTATATAAAATATTCAATACATTATCTATTCCTGCTTTCATATTATTTTTGTGTTTTCCAACGGTTGCAATCATGCAACATAAACAAAGCAAGTTCAGAGTAAGTTTTGCTGAACACATCATTAAAGAGTTTAAAGAACAGTTTTTGTTCTTCTCACTTCAGAATATTAAAAAATATTATATTGATTAAATATAATTAAGAAGTCTTCTAAAAGGGAAATATATATCAATATTTAGTTATTTGATTAATATTAACTCACTGAAAACCATAAATTTGAATTTAAATTTAATAAAAATTATTTATTTTTTGTCCTAACTATTTGAATTCTTCACACTTCAGACCAAATAATATACAATTAAAAATACTAATAAATCATACATTTTAATAATAAAATGTTAAATAATTTAACATATCCTTCAATAGCAGCAATCATAATTGGTGTTTGTCCATTATTATTTTTAACATTCAAAGGAGCATTGTAATAAAACTAAAATATCATAATATTATGATTTTGATAAAGAATAATTACTAAAATATTAATCATATCCAAATCATTTCGTCTAACAGGGTGATGCATAACTGAAATTTCATCAGACTCCAATTTATGTACGGATGCCCCATTTCGAAGGAGAACCTAATTTATTGAATTTACTCAGAGAAATGATTGTGAAATAACATTTGAAAGAACAAACTTACTTTCAGTACTTCCTTGTGACCTCTTCGACAAGCGATATGCAACGCAGTTTGCCCTTTGTCATCCCCTGCGTCAATATAAAGAGATTTCTGCTTACACAGTAATTCAATAATTTCCACATGACCTTTCTGTGAAGCTAAATGAATTGGTCGTACCTTTTTTGATGCCTTTTAATGAAATATGAAAAAATAAAAATTTATCTTAAAAACTCACAATTATATTAATATCTGGTTTTAATTTCAGCAAAAAAGTCAAGATATCTACATGATTTTCTAAAACTGCATAATGCAATAATGATAATCCATTTCTTTCATCTGTGACATTCAAGCAACTTTTCAGGAAATTCTTTGGAACCGTTTCCAGATAATTTAGATAACCATGTTGGACAGCATGAAACAACTTAATTCCAATGACATTTGTCATATAAATAATAATAATAAAAATAATAACCTTTTTAGTCAAATATGAATTATTTTGAATTTTTTGTATCTTAGCAGATTTATTTTCTGTAAAATAAATTTTCCGTATAGAAGTAATATTTGGGAGAGCATATAAATCAATGAATTGCGACGAGTCAATAATTTGATTTTTCATTTTAAATATATTATAAATTCATTATGTTGTCATTATTAATGAAATCACAGAGAAAAAATCAACCAATCTCTTTTACAATTCTCTGTTTGTTATCAGTTTTGTAAATATTATTACAAAGAAAATATATTTTTTTAAATCTAATGATTAAAATCTATAACATATTTTTTTAAAATATCAAAAAAGTGATGGGTTACATAAATAAATGTAGCAGGACTGGACTTTACCCAGACTAAGCGAGTTTTTATAAACACAACAAAAATTAAAGTTAATTTCTTTATAAGAAATTAATGCAACAAATCGATGATAAAGCTTTCAATATTGACCAGGTTAAACAAAAGTAAACTTTTCAAATTTTTAACAATTGATGCATTGGAAAATCTGATATTTGACTAATAATTTCTTTTATAAATTATAAAGCAGTCGATTTCTGTGTAATGACATGATATTTTTTTAATTATATCATTGTTGTCCTTTAATATGATTTTTGTTTTGTTTCTTCGCTTGCTGGGAAATATTTTTCATTATCCAATACAGCGATCCTGGAATTACTGGAATTTTGAATATAAGTGATTACTGAGCTCAACGAGCTCTAAAACCAAAATTATTAATTTATAATAACTTTAATGTGATAAGCTAATATTGCGCATGTCGAACTCGGTGATTTTTGTTTTCCTTGTGAGATGATTTATGATATCAATTAATTAATTTATATTTTCTCAATATTGTTGTCTATTGAACCCCAACAATATTAGTCTTTAACTTTAAATTAGCTAATCAATAATAATTTTACTCCGGAAAATACTGGTCTAACGAATCTTTTAAATTAATTTAGCACTTAATTAACCTTTGAAATTTAAATTAAATTTGGATTTTAAATTTACCTTTTTGTATCTTTGTATATTTAAAATTGATGTGTACATGTTTATGAAACCTCAACAAAGATATTTAACATGTTTGCAGGTGCGTAACATATTTTTGATAAAACATAATAATTAGAAATATCCGAATTTTCAATTTATTACCATTTAAATTATTCTAACTATCTTGTCACTAAAAGTACTCAATTTCTTTCTTTGTCAAAACACAATTTTATAATTCCCCTTTAATTTGAGTACAAACTGATTGAATTATAAATTAATTTTGTTTCGTTTTATATTTTTAAAGTTTTTTAGTTATGTTATGAAATATTTTTAACTTTCATTTTAACAAAATAGCTATATTATAAATTATAATTAAATTTAATAAAAAGAGAGCTTGAAGTAATATATCTATTTTTTGATACTCACGAATTTTCGGCACTGCCTCTTTTAAATAAAAAAGTTCTTATAATAAATTATAAATTTGAATTTGAATTAAAATATATTATAATATACACACAAATATATATGACTATAAATCAGTAAATATATCGATACTTTTTTTGATATATTTACTGATTTATAGTCAAGTTTTTTAAATAATAAAATGTCAATTGAAAAGAAATCAGTGGTGAAATCTGAAAAAAGTTCTTATAATATATAGTATATAGTATATTATATACATTAAACTAGAAAACTATTACTTTTCATTAATGCTACATTTTTCCAATAATGCCACGACTTTGGTTATACAAAAACTGCCAACCCTAAATTCAACACATACATTTAATGCAAAGTTACAAATATAAAAAAGTACAAAGAAACTCCTAATGACTAAAATATATTGGAAAGCAAACAAGGATCCACATACTCTTTCTAGTTTAAGTAAAAGAATAAATTATGATTACATAAGAACTAAATTTCAACATTGATCAATATTGGTTAGGATGATTCTTCAATAGATGTATAAACTAATGAATTTTGAGAACCATCTGTGAAAATATATATTATTCTGTTTCCTATCCATTTATTATTAATATTATTAAATCCCATTATACATACTTTTTAATTAATCATCAGGAGAAAAGCCCATAAAACGTGTATAGTGATTCTTTAGACTAATTAAGATTTTTATTATTTCGCACGGAATTCATTAGATTTATGAAATGTTCTAATGTTTTGGTTTTGTTTAATTTGTTTAAATACAAACATTAATTAATAAAAAATTTGGTTGATTAATTGTCAACAAATTTACAAGCCCCCGCTGTAATACAAATNATTTGAATTAAAATATATTATAATATACACACAAATATATATGACTATAAATCAGTAAATATATCGATACTTTTTTTGATATATTTACTGATTTATAGTCAAGTTTTTTAAATAATAAAATGTCAATTGAAAAGAAATCAGTGGTGAAATCTGAAAAAAGTTCTTATAATATATAGTATATAGTATATTATATACATTAAACTAGAAAACTATTACTTTTCATTAATGCTACATTTTTCCAATAATGCCACGACTTTGGTTATACAAAAACTGCCAACCCTAAATTCAACACATACATTTAATGCAAAGTTACAAATATAAAAAAGTACAAAGAAACTCCTAATGACTAAAATATATTGGAAAGCAAACAAGGATCCACATACTCTTTCTAGTTTAAGTAAAAGAATAAATTATGATTACATAAGAACTAAATTTCAACATTGATCAATATTGGTTAGGATGATTCTTCAATAGATGTATAAACTAATGAATTTTGAGAACCATCTGTGAAAATATATATTATTCTGTTTCCTATCCATTTATTATTAATATTATTAAATCCCATTATACATACTTTTTAATTAATCATCAGGAGAAAAGCCCATAAAACGTGTATAGTGATTCTTTAGACTAATTAAGATTTTTATTATTTCGCACGGAATTCATTAGATTTATGAAATGTTCTAATGTTTTGGTTTTGTTTAATTTGTTTAAATACAAACATTAATTAATAAAAAATTTGGTTGATTAATTGTCAACAAATTTACAAGCCCCCGCTGTAATACAAATTGGGTCAATTATTTTAAATGATAAATATATAAAAATACTTTTACTTAATATTTTACTTATAATTTGTCAGTAATATATATGTTCTGATTTCATATTATTAACATATCTCTCAATTTAAAATTAGAAGCTTCAAGGTACTCTTCAATAACTTACAACAAGTGATCAATTATTTTCCAAATCGAAAGAAGATTCCCAATTTATATATCATAGTCAAGAAATCCATATTTCTGGAACTCAACCAAAACATAAGGAAAAATAACTATTTTAAATTAAAATAATTTCAAAGACTAAAATACATTGATTTTACAGAGCAGAGATATACTAAATGTTCGTTATAATATAAATATTATATTTCACATTATAGCCTATCAATGGAAATTACAAGTTAAAAATAGAAAATCTTTTTTTATTTTGTTTGGTAGCTTCAGTAATTTCGGAATGATATAAATATCGCTGAATTACTTTCGGTACCCTCGGCTCTACTTCTAAAATATAGCCGACCTTAAAATTCATAAACTAAAATAATACAATTTCAAATTGATACTTTTAGCTTGTATGCCTCCATTGTTGCTTCAGATGCGATTTCACCAATGTCTCCAACAGCAAGTCCAATCTTTAAATATATAATCTTATTTTCGGAATAAATAATATTTGACTATATCAAGAGTATTTGTAGGTAAAGTTTATTCTGTAAAACGTTTATAATTAAAATATTTCTTGATGAAGTTGCATTTAAAGTTTTGACAGCATTCTATTCTGACTATACATTGTTGCATTTTTATTAATACTCGTCAAATAACTAATTTTCTTAACAATGGACTTCAAAGAAGAAGAATTTCTTTTAAATATCAATCAATTTTATTCAAAACCTAACAACACAAATCTTAACTCTAGATAAATTACATGTATTTAATATCAATTAGTATCTATATATTAATCCTCATTCTGTAATGATTTTTTATTATTTTAATAATCTGTATTATGAATTCCTGACCGACGCAACATATCTCCATGAGAATATCATACAAGAAATGATGAAAGAATGGGAAATGTCACATGCAACATCGATATCTTAGTGCTTGGTTGATTTTTAGCTATTAATGTTGTTGGTTATTTTGCAAAGTTTAGTTTTTGACTAAGAATTAGATTATGACAACGAAGAATTATAATTTGACGAAAAATCGATAGAATTATAAGAAATTGAAAGATTTTTACTAATAAAGTTTATAATTGATTTTGTTTTATTTATTTATGTAATATTTTAGATATTATTTTCATGTGTTATTTCTTAGTGATTAGTACCTAGTTGTTAGTATTTAGTTGTAAGTACTTGGTAGTTGGTATTTGTTTGTAAATAACTTGTTGTTGGTAACTGGTTGCTGATACCTAGTTGTAAGTATATGGTTGTTAGTACCTGGTTGCTAGTAACTAGTTGTTGGTGCCTTGTTGTAAGTACTTTGTAGTTGGTATTTGCTTCTAAGTAACTTGTTGTTGGTACCTGATTGTTGATACCTAGTTGTAAGTATATGGTTGTTGGTACCTGGTTGTTATTACTTCATTGTTTGTATTTTCTATTATTATTATTGTTATTATTGTTGTTATTATTATTACCCTAAGTTCTTGTCTATAAGCCGCGGCTTATCTAAAAAAAATCAATCCGACATTCATAAAAATAGTATCGGCTTATACATAAGTACGGCTTATACACAAAATATATTAAATGAAAAGGTTATGCATTTTTAAAAAAATATTTGCCCACTAATAATTTTCCTTTTAATTTAAATTCTCGATTAATCAAAGCCATCAAATTCTTCTCCTGATTCAGTATTGAAAAACTCAAGAATATCATTATAAGATGCTGGAATTTCTGATTCAATTTCGCTCTCGGATTCTTCTTCAAATTCTTATTCGCTACAAGTGACCCTTATTGCCTCTTCATTTGAATATTCACAGATATTCGCAGCCTTAAATCCATTTTTAATGCAATCCACCGTTATTTCATCCCAGCATTCGTCGATCCACTGACATACTTCTGAATATGAGGCCTTTTTAATTTGTCCCGACTTAGTAAACGATAATAATTTATTAGATATTTTAATAATTTATTGGATATTTTATTAAAATATTGGATGTTTTAATAATTTATTGGATATTTTATTAAAATATTGGATAAATAATGGGTGACTTTTTTTTATATATTTATGCAATGTCGCATATAAACCAGTCTGCTACCATATGAGGGCCATTTCCTATTATGCGGTTTTTGTAGACTATCTTGCTGTAAAAGATCAACGGGATGCCATTACGCACGTTGAGGTCCAATAAATATGCGCGGAATTACTTAAAAACTTTACGGCTTATCCATGAGTCCGGCTTATCTAAGATAAAAAAAATTTTTTTTAATATATGTGATTTAGAGAAACCGGTTTATGCACGAGTCCGGCTTATAGACAAGAACTTAGGGTATTATAATTATTATTCACAAAAATTTATTTCATTTAAATTTCTCATAAGACGTCGATTCTTAAAAATATGTAACATAAATTTTAGGTTATTNAAAAAAATCAATAAAAAATTTCACACATCCAATTTTATATATAATAGTTTAAACCATGGTTCTCAATTAATATAAAAGCGCGGAACACCATACACATGATTTTTTTACGCAGAACACTGACAAAAAATACTTGCCCACAATGAGTGACCAATCAGCAATTACTATAAATTTGTCGTAAAAGTAAACAATGCCTTCTTATAAGCAAAGAAAATACCACGCGCAACAATAACAAGCAATAAAAACACTTTTTATATTTGTATGTTTATATATCTGTGTAACGACTTTCTTATTGAATCATCTTATAAAAAAATTAATTGAGGTTTTTGATGATATGTATCTTAAATGCAAATTTAAAGATAAAATGTCATTATTTTCGCGGAAAACGGGCTGAGAACCACTGGTTTAAACTAATAAAAATCTATCCTGTATATTTATTATATATTACAGTGAAAAAAACCTAAATTTTTACATTTGATAAAATAAATATTCATTGGAAACTTACTATTAAATTGAATAGAGTAATTGACATAATTATTACAAAAAGTGAAATCATAACAATTGATGTAACATAATAATTTTTCTTTCCAGTCAAGAAATATGTAACCAATTCAAATTCTCCGGTCATCATAGCTAGGCTTTTCATATATGATAAAGCAATATTTTTAAATGGATCCTAACAAGAAAATAATATTAAACACTAAAATCATTCATGTTTTTCATTTTTTAATTGTTTTCATTTATAAATTCCTTTTTATATTTGTTAGACTGCGTTTTATATAAAAATTAACTGAAAATTTGATATTCAAAAATTTATTATTATTCACAATATTCAAACAAGATGAATATTTTACGCCAACAATATATTGAGCAAGAAAACATCATACTACATTAATTTAAATTATATAATTATATTTACATTTAAATTGTTAATATATTTACAATTATTATTTACTTACATTAATATATAATATTTAACTTAGTTAAGTAATTAAGTTAAATAATGTCTTATTTAACTTATTCTTTACAACATCTTTTATATTAACTCTTCTGGCATTGAAGAACAGTGGCGCTAAAATAATACGAGAGCTAATTAACTCACATTCAGTCATCCGATCGATCTGAAACTTGGTGAATAGACTCATTGTCGATGACAATATATTTTATTGGGTTTTGGTTCCACACTCACACTAACACATCGAAGTTGTGTTTACAGCTCTTAAACTTGAGATTTGAAAAGTTTTTTAAAATTTAATAGGAAAATATACTTCATTTTGATTAATTTTATGTCTTAAGTCAATAAAATTTTATGATTCAGGTTCATTCGGAGTGAGTTTGAATTTGAAAATGATTTAACACCGTGAGATTTTGCATATAAATTGTATTTTTATGGGTTAATTTTCTTAAAACCATAAATTAATGTTTTTAACAATGCGAGATTTTAATCGAGATTTTATTCGAGATTTTAAAGGAAATTTTAAATCAAAAATGTTAAATTATACAGATGATAATATGATCACGAAACTCAATTAAATATAAAAAAGCCAATTGAACATCACTTATACAATATATTTCGACAGGTTCACTGTAATTATGTAGGAAAGAAAAAACTAAGCTGATTTTTAATTGCTTATTTAAACAAATTAACGAAACTATTGCATAATTAAAATTGTATATGGAAAACCAAAATTTACAAATCGATGGGAACATGTTTGTATAATATTTTCTCTTTTAAAAATTAGGATGTTTAGGATGTATTTTGTAAAAATTAACCCTTAAATGCATTTTTTGGCATGTCCGCAGCAATTTATTTAAGCACTTGTATACATGTAATAAAAAACTCTAATGCATAGTGTTGCATAAGTGTAACAAAACACAGAGCCATTGTTTTCAAATTATTTTAACAGATGTCTTTGTACGTGTGATATTGACATTTAAAAAAAAAATTCTAAAAAAACTAAAAATCATGCATTTAATGGTTAAACATATTTGGTTTATGATTTTTAATAAATTGTTTAAAAAAGAAATTTTAAATCTTTAGTATTTTCTTTCTTATCTGTTGAAATATATTGAATAAGTGTTCATGTGACGTTTACTAATATTTAAATTATAAAAATTAATTTTTAGCAATATAAAATAAATCGATTTGCAAAAATATAATGCATTGATATATTTTAAAAATTAAATGAAATCATTATTAACTGCTTAAATGTAATATTTCTTCACATATTTAATGAATTAATTTCTATTCCAACTTTGTGCCGAACTTGAAAACAATTTTAAGTTGCTCTTTACTGTTTACTTTATCATGACTTCTGATTTGGACCAATTCTTAATTATTCAATGAATGACGTCTATTTTTCAAATTATAGTCCTCATAAATTATTTCCTTTATTTACCCTTCAGCGCTGCACTAAGATTTTCTTTTAAAGTCGTATCCATATGAAATGCAAATAAAGTCACAATATTGCATTAGTCCTTCTGATAATCAATGTTTTCAATTATCTATTAGTATTTAACTATTTAAAGATTTTATTCCCTTGCAGATTTTTTGCAATATTCCCTGAAAACTAATTACGGTACTTATTTCTCACAGAACGCCCTTTTATCACTTTGTATATAAATGCATTATATATAACCAAGGTCGAAAATATTGTATTTCATTGAGAAACCTTTATTTCTTAATCAATTTAGTTGGCGATTTCTTGTAAATTGAACTATTATGTATTATTTATTAATGTTAATTTGTAATTATTTTTTAGACAGGAGAAAGCTACAAATCTAACTTTATGTGTTCTCGATCAGAATAATAAACCGATACAATAGATTTTTATTATTACTACAAATTACAATCGTTCTAATTTTGCATTTGCTTAATAATAAAGGCAGTTGACCCCGAGGAAACTACGAAAAACAATGAAACGAAATAGGAATCTTCTTTAAGCAAAGCCTTAACCTGTGCTTATTTTTTAGCTTACTTTTGCTAATTAATTACTTTTCATTTGAACAATTTGTATTTTCTAAATAACTTTGTCTAGAAACTCTTGATAGATTCTATATTACTATATTCCTATTTATCTCATCATTTCCAGCCCCCTGATATCTGTTCCTATCAAAAAATATTTATTTCAATATGTACTTCAATTTGATTTCACGTAATTGTGTTAAATTTTATATTTTAATTGCGTTGTTACATACAATTCTTTACATTAATCTTGAATAACTTCAACAACAACAATAAATAATTTTTACTTGTTCCTTATTAATTATATAAAATCCAAGAGAGAATCCAAAGAAAATTACAGAAAACGAAAGAAGCACCTGCGAATAAAATTAAAACAACCGTAAATCATGACGTAAAAATTACTCTAATAATTGTTTTTAAAACTTTCTGAAACATGATTATATGTATGCCAACTACAGGTAAACTAGACAAACAACAGTAAATTATTTAATATAAGCAAATGTATTACTGTTGTAGATAATATAGAAATTGAAAATACGACAAAAATAATAATCCTGGTGCTTGTACCGACTCACGAAGACATGGTAATTTAGATGGATCGTTTATGAAAAATAAAGCCATAGTATTGCACACGATAAAATGGATGTTCCACAAATCAAAAACTGATCGAAATTTCTAAAATTAATTAAAAATCTTTTAAATAAATGCATAATAGTCGCAGTATTGAAATATTCGTAGTATTGAATAACATGAGTACATTTTACAAAGATCTAATAAAAGTTTTAAACAATATCATTAATAAAAAATGAAATAAATATTTTAAAAAAAGCGTTACACAAACATTCGTTTTATGATATATTTCGAAAATTTCTCCGTCGTCATTAGCGGAATAGACAAAATTATAGATATTATAGATTTATTAGACACATTCTAAAACTATTATTTATTTTATTGAATTTTAAATTTCCAAAAAATCCTAAAACTTTTTGGAAATTATTATTTAATTCATACCTAAAATAATAATTTAATCATCATTCACAATTTAAAATTTTTTTTAACAAATTTTTAGAATTATTCAATCCATTTGGAAATAACAACAATCTATAAACCCTCAATTTAACCTTCTAACTATTATAAAACACAAGTATTCACAGCCTATTGCACATTAATTTGTTGCTATTGATATTATCTACAACACTTCAACATATCATAAATACCAATAATTATTAAAAATATTTAATAAATATTTTAAAAACCCAGACGCCTCTTTTACTTATACAGTACCTATTGTACTCATTAATATTGATCAATCCTTTCTGTCGAACTTGAGTATAGAGGTGTCAATTGTTTAAATTAAAAAGTTGAAGTTTTTAATGAAAGATTTTCAAAAGCTAGAGCATGATTTAATATAGGGGAAGTGGATTTTATAGGCAATAAAAGCAACCTGACAAATTAAGGTGACTAGTTTAATCACCCATCTGATACCAACAATAATCATAATTAGAAGGTTGGATATTAGAAATTGCACTGATGCATTTTGTCTCACAGCTCTCTAGAAAAAATAATTATTGAATAATTATTAGAATAATTATTAAATTTATGTCACTTGAGTCGAAATGGTGTTTTTTTTGCATCCAGTAGTTTCATCAATGAAATCCGAATCCAATATTTGCACTTTGGATAAAATATACAATGTTATCAATAGAATATAAACAAGAAACAAAATAAAATCAATTGTGAAAAATCCTTTTCCAAATTGATTCCTAAAAAAGTAAATTATGAATAATACAAAAATTAATTAAATTAAATGTTTAAATTTTTAAAAATATGATAATATGGGTTAATAATTAACAATTATGCGTAGAACTTATTCAATGCTGTCTGGTGGCAGAATGGTCAGATTCTAGGAAATCGTTGCAAAGTCATTATATGGAGGCGATAAGAGTGAAACTTGTTTGCCAATAGACATTGACTGTCACAAAAAAAAACTTTATTTTTTAAAAAGGTTTAAACGGTTTTGAAAGAGAAAGATAACTTCAAATTGTAGATCATATTGGATAAAAATTTTTAAATTTCGCAAGTATTAAAAAATCACATTTAACATTGTGTTTTTTTCATCACTGTTTTCATCACACATCTCATCACTGTTCTAGCTTGTGGGTCTAGAAACCAGTCCTAGCCCAAAAATTCGTATGTTTGTGGTATGCTGAAATAGTATAATTATATTTCTCGGAGTACTATTTATATTTAGTTTAATTCTCCACATATATTATATTGGAAAAATGTTTTTTATTTTAATAATATATTTTTGAAACGACTTATGAATAAAGTAAAATCTTCTTTTAATAGTGATTATATTTAAAATATGAAAATGTTTCTTTATCATTTATTATAGCTCTTTTGTTTAATTCAGTTGTTATATGGTAATTTTTTCTAATTAAACCGCAGATTTTTAAAAAATTGAATTTAGATAAGTTCAATTAGGCATTTTATATTGTATTCTACGTAATTTATTTTATGAAAATGAAAAGAAAAAATGTCATTTTGTCACACATTTTTCAATTTTAGAGAAACAAACATTAAAGAAATTAATTTCGCTAAGAACCAGTTTATAAAATCATCGCTGTATAAATATGAAAATAATCAAACCATTTAACTTCTAACAATTTCGACGATAATGGATGTTTCAATAGTTTTAATTTTTTGTACTTTGTCATGCTCTGAAATCAAATTGATAAAAATAATAAAATCTAATATAATTATGTATGAATTTAATTTATAAACGATCTGGTTATGTATATCAGTGATGGGGAACTATGGCCCACGAGAGCTTTCAATTTGGCCCAATCTTCGATCCAGAATATTTGATAAAAGTTAAAATTTTAATTTAATTTTTTTTATTTTTTAATAAGGTTTTTTAGTTAACGAAAATTATATATTCAGTTGATCAGAAATTTGTAAATTTAGTTCCAAATTTTTTTATAATTTTAATAATGTTTTAACATGTTATTTTGTATTCATATTT
This sequence comes from Schmidtea polychroa, assembly GCA_959609185.1. Lineage (NCBI taxonomy): Eukaryota > Metazoa > Platyhelminthes > Tricladida > Dugesiidae > Schmidtea > Schmidtea polychroa. The sequence continues at coordinate 4,219 of CAUHTR010008144.1, read as the reverse complement.
AATTACTTTTTGGGTGAAGATTTTATGTAAGAACTGTTTACAATTATTTTTATTTAAACTTTTGAATAATATTAATATAAGTGCGTTTTTTTAATTAAATAATTGTGTGAAATCTGAAATGAGTAGTGAAGGTAAGAAAAGAAAGAAGGATTCGGAATATAGAAGCTTTAATGAGAAATGGAAATGGAAATATTGTTTTACAATGTATAATAATAATAAGGCTTCGTGCTTGTTATGTAATGAAAATGTTTCCGTGCCTAAAGAATATAACATTTCAAGATATTTTAATACAAGACATAGTTCTTCTTATGTGGCTCTAGCTAAAATTGCAAAAGAAGCCCGAGTTAATGAGCTATTAAAGTCACTTAGCGCACAATGTAATCCATTCACTAAAACGACTGCTTCGCAAAAATCAGCCACAAAAGCAAGTTATGTAGTGGCATTTGAAGTTGCTCAAGCTAATAAGACGTTTTCTGATGGCGAATTTGTGAAAGACTGTATTGGCAATGTAAAATAATATCTACCCCGAAAAAAAGGATTTTCAATCAGTGTCGTTGTCGCATAGGGTTATTACCGAAAGAATAGAAAAAATAGATGAAAATTTATACTCGGGTTTGTTAAAAAAAATCTACTAATTTAACTTTTTTTTCTATAACAATGGAAGAAAGTACCGATAACAGCGATACTGAACAGCTTCTAATATTTATTAGAAGTGTAAATGAGAATTTTGATATCACAGAAGAGCTACTTTCTCTACAATCTATAAAAAGAACTACTAAAGGTTTAGATATATTTAGAGAATTCAAAAAGAGTATAACGTCCTTAAATTTAAATATTAATTAGTTAATATTACAACTGATAGTGCAACAAATATGATTGGCAAAAATATTGGTTTCAAAGAATATCCAGAAATTTTAGTTGTGTATAGTTAGTTAGACGCTTTATGCAACGCAGCTCTTAACGTGAAAGAAGTGCTTGAAATTATTGTATCTGTTATAAAATTTATAAGTTCCAGAGCACTTAATCATAGACAATTTCAAGACTTTCTACAATCTGTAGATGCTGAATATTCCGAAATGATTTATTATACAAAAGTTCGATGGTTAAGTGCAGGTAAGGAATTCGAAAGGGTTTGGCACTTAAAAGAAAAAACTAATGAAAAAGAAAAAATTTTAATATCTGAAGATAATGACTGGATTTCAGATTTCGCTTTTTTCACTGATTTTTTTAGTAATTTAGATAAACCAAAAATAAAACTTCAAGGGAAAGTCCAATTTATTGACGTGTTTTGGGGGTAATATAAAGCCTTTTAAGGTCCAACTAGTACTTTTCAAAAATCAGCTCCTAAAAAATGATTTAACTCATTTTCCTAAACTTTTAACAAGAAATCCTATTAATAATAAATTAAAACTATATGCAGAACAGCTTACGCAATTATATTACGTTTTGCAGATTTAAAACAAATAAAAAATGATATAAACGTTTTTTCAACTCCATTTTTGGTAAATTCTGAAGAACTCGAAGCCAAATTTCAAATAGAACTAATTGAGTTCCAAAATAATATTGAATTGAAGCAAATGTTTATAAATGTACCAAAATTAGAATTTTATAAAAATTTGAATAAAACGTTATTCCGGAATTTGGTTTTGCATGCACAAAAAATGATGGCGATGTTTGAATCATAATATATATGTGAACAAGTATTTTTGAGAATGAAGCTCAGAAAAACTTCTGTCCGAAATAGACTTATTGATAGTCACCTTGGTTCTTTTTTAAGAATATGTTCTTCTCAAATGGAGCCTAATTTCAATGAAATTATAAAAAACAATCACAATTTCATTTTTCATCCTCTTCTAAAAAATAAGAGCAATATAATTTTAGTAATTGTAAGATTTTTTTTTAAATAAAATAAAAATTTATTTATTATTTTCAGAATATGAAATAGAACTGAACAGTATGGAACTGCCATCAAGATGAAAATATAATAATTTACATTTTCTTTTTTATAACAAATATGTGTAAAATATATTTAATAACAAAAATGTTTTGACGTAATTATTGTGTCATATTAAAAATATAAATCAATATCGCATGACTCATGTTTTAACAAATTATTATTTTGGCCTACACTCAAAATCGAAATTGGACCATATGGTCCAATCGATGAAAATTTCCCCCATCACTGATGTATATCATATTATCATAAATATTAAGAATTTGCCCATGGCAATTTTTACGTATTAGATGTTAAATATTTTTTTTAAAATATTTTATAAAATTACAGAAGTCATGTGAATTTTCACCAACTATAAAGTATAAATAATACTCCCTCTGTCCAAAAATGATGGTCCAGTTTGACTTTAAATCGCAATTTCTTTTATACGTAACAGTGATACTTAAAATGAAGTTTTGTTATTTGTTCAATCAATAAAATAAAATTATTTAATGTGTTTTTACTGTAAAAGGTTTTCAAAACCGTTCAATTTTTTATATTCTCTATTGACAATCATTTTGAGAAAAAGGCAAAAATGAAACTGGACTATCATTTTTGGACAGAGGGAGTAGAAATTAAGAATAAGTAATTTTATATGCATCATATTAGTTTAATATTTAAAAAATTATATTATCTTTATTTACCTAAGCTAATAAAAATAATCAACATATAAAATTACCATCGTATGTACGTATATGTTCGTCTGTTTATAAATTGTTGTAACTTTGGCATATTTATTATAGTGAGTCGTTAGAAGGTCTTATCGAAATCTATATAAATCTTATAAGATATTTTTCGTTGAATGAATAACCGTATATGGTAGAGTACTTGGAAAATAAGTATAGTACTCATAAAGTTGCAAATTTAAATCTAAAATATAGAAAATACAGAAATAAGAAGTTCCTGGATATAAATTTAAACTTTCATATAGAAAAATTGGCGCTGTAGATTTATCATCTAATTTCTAATCACAAATTAATCAAATGAATAATTCAATGATTAAATTTGCAATACACCATTTCCAAATTGAATCTGCTAGAATTAAACCATTTGGACATAATATTCACAGGAAATTTTTGAGGCTACATACCAATACGTATTCCAAATTTGTATTTCATTCATATTTCGTCTTGTATTTCGTTTTGCCTGTGATTTTGACTGCATGTCCCTAGTAAGTGTGTGTATTCACCAGGTAGCTTATAGCAAAATGAATTTGGAAATGGTGTAATAATCATGCATTAATCCAAAATTCAAATAATAAACAGCTAACTGATCATATATTTCTAAGTTATTTTGTCTATTTTACCAGATCAAATAGTAGAAATGCTTTTGTGAAAATTCTGAAAGTGAACTATGTACAAATATTTTGAATTAAATATATTAGATATAAGTTTAGCCTAATTTCTAAAAAGTTGATTGCCTGGATCAGAGTTTCTCAAATGGTGTGCCGCGAGACTTTTTCTCAAAAAAGTTGGTAATAAAAAAATTTACAAAAACGATATCAAGTTTTTTACTATTAAAAAGTCGCTTCTGTGGATCAAAATTACAAAAAATTGTCTTCATTACCTTATAAAAATCTCTCGCAATTATATTTAATTAGTATAGACTAAAAAGTAGCTTTTTCATATATCATTGGAAAGTCAAAAAATTTGTAAAAATATTTGATTTTTGGGCGGGTGTGCCGCGAGCAAGAAAAGTCTGAGAAACACTGGTCTGGATAATAGTAGTCAAGAATCCAATAATTATATCAGTATTAATAACCATGTGACAATTCATCCATTTACAATATTTAGTATTTTTGATTATCATATGCAAAATAAAACCGAGAAATCAAATCTTCCAACTTTCAATGCTCTGAAGGGAATATATAGGTCATAAAATATTGAGGTTCTTAAAGCCATTGAATCATTTCTTATTTATTTCAACTCCTACCACTACAGTAATGCATAACATTAGTATTACAGACACATATCGGTATAGCTAAGTTGCGAACCTAGCTTCTCATAACAACTGTTATTATAAATTGTATTAATATATCTCGTTATTTGTCAAGGGTTAAAATTAGCAATATATTTAAATAAATAATTACAAATTACCGTGTAAAAATCAAAATTAATATTAAAATATGAATGAATAAAATAAACATATTGTTTACGTATTCTTAAATAAAATGTTGAACATGATTTGTCAATTTATAAATTCTCGTGAATTATTATTTAAAGAAAT
>CAUHTR010008143.1:14250-98920 GCA_959609185.1 Schmidtea polychroa | reverse complement strand
AATACTTTTTGGATTCTATCAAGTAAATATCATGCTTTTCACTTTTAAGTTGATGTATTTCATCAATTTTATCTTTATGATTTGGATTCAATGTATCTATATAATCTTGATGAGAAAGATTCTTTGCTACACATCTCTGAATTCCTTTACATCTGTTATCCTTTACAGGTTTTTCTCCCTGTCCGTCAGGTCCTTTAGGGAATATAGGATATCTATGTGTAATGCTTTCTTCTGTTTCTGGGGTTTTAAATATAAATGTATGTTCTTCAAATTTAGGATTTGTAAATGTTTCATATGAATATTGTTTAGCACGAATAAATATTCCATTTCTATAGGAGTAAAAGGTTTTTCATCTTTAAACGAAAATAATTCTCCAGATGAATTTATTAAATTTGAAAGTATAGGATTTTCAGAGATATCACTTTGTAAATCGTGAGTTCTTATTGTTAAAAACATTGAATCTGTATCCATTGCATGCATTGCTATATTCGATCCATATATAGGTTGTAAGATGTTATAATATGTTTCATACATTTGTAATTTTGAAAGTTCTAAAATTGCAAAGCCTATAAATATTGGTTTATTATATGTTTTCTCAAAATTCTGTAGTTCTACTGCAGTAAGATTTTCAGAAAATACTTGTGCGTTTTTAAATGTAGGCTTTCCTAGCATACGATTATAACGGGCAACGTCCTTCGGGCTATTAGTCAAGAGTTCAATATGAGTATACTTGTCCACATTCTCCATGGTCTTGCCAAAGACTGAATTGTTTAAAAGTTTATAACCATTGTCTTTTAAAAGGTTACCTTCTCTTTTTGCAATGTTTCTACAACGGATGTTCTCCTCGATGAAAGTCTTCATGAATGCTGCTTGTTTAAATCTTATAACACTATGAACTTTTTTTAATTTCATTCCTTGTGAAAGATAAAACTGCAGGAGTCTATAGTGACAAAGATAATATTCTCGATCTGTTTGATCACAAAGAAGTTTCACTGTTGGGGGTTTATCCTGTGAGATTTGCCAGGATGCAAGTTCTTGGACATTAATCTTTCTTCTTATAGGAGCTAAAGGGAAGTGTCTTGTTCCTGATTTTATATCCTCAGGATATTCGAGGTCACATTCTACAAAGTATCCTATTGCTGAATCTTTAGGGGTTGAACGTATTTCTTTTATAAGGTCTTTTAGGAAGGATTCTTCTTCTTCTACGGAGTGCACAAGACCTGAGGAGTATATTTCATGAAAGTCACTCATTGGTAAAAACTGAGTCATTATACCAGAATATAAAGCTGTTGCAATCTATATAAAGTATAAATAGAGGATTCTTCATTCCTTCTAATACTTCTTTTAGTTCCTCATCATTAAGTTTCATGTAAGGCTCAGAGGTCTTTGAAAGCATTCGACTAGTAGTTATTGCATTTCTAGCTTTTATTTCCCTATCCCCCATTACTGAGGATACTCCTCCTCTAATGTTTGTTTTAATTAAATTAAACATGTCTTGGTCGGTTAAAAGATCTATAATTTTATCAGATTCTGGAAGATCTGAAGTCCAAATGGTATATAACATAGTATCCCAAGCTAAAGAAGGAGCTGTTATATAATTATAAGGTTTAAGAACAAAAGATTTGTAAATTCTTCAAAGCAATCTGCTAAGATGTAAACATCTAGGGATAAGTACATACTTGTATAGTCTCCTAAAGATTTGCAGTTGAAAAGATCCCACATTTTATTTGCTCGAGAATATTCCTGATCTGTAATCCCAGATTTTGAAAGTAGTGAATAGAAGGCTTCTTTCTCTGGCAGACTTGTTTCCTTATATCTTTCAAAGGAGTCAACGTAGTCATAGGGATAGATTCCTTTTGCTAGGCATGTAGGAAATTCTTCTTCTGGGATATTATTTTTTTCCAAGAACTCCCGAGTGATTTTAAAATCTTCTAGCTTTAATGTTTTTGCTATGCCATCTAAAGACATTTGGAGAAAGTTTAAGGAATCTATAAATTTTAATTTTCCATATTCAAGTGATTTATATTTTCCTTTGTAAGCCCGATTACCTTGAAAGAGTTTTTGGCATTTGCTGCTAGATGCTTTATAAATAGATGTACGTCATAACCAAAAAGATTATGAAATATAACTGGTACAAATTTAGGAGTATGACAATTAAGATTGCAATCTCTATGGGCTGCTCCTCGATAATTATTTTCACTTTTTAAATGATCGTGATCTATAACTTTATCGTTGGATTCTCCATCGGATTCCCCAAACTCTTGTTTGCACATCCAGCAGTTGAATGTATTTTTATATTCTTCTAATTGTTGATCTGAAATATTTTGAGGATACTTTGTTTTTAATGCTTCAAATATTTCATGTTCTAGGAGATTTATACTTGTAGTAAAATGATCCAAGACATCTTCTGAAGTTCCTTGAAATGCATATTCTCTAGATTCTATGACTTCGGGATAATTACTTTTAAATAATAATTTATAAGCAGATGGTAATTGTTTAGTTTTTTTAACACTATTAGGTTTATTATTTTTTCTTAGAAAGGCCTTTAACCTTGTTGGTTTCTCCTTCTGTTTAGAGGCTTTCCATGCATCCATGAGTTTATATTTTTCTATTATTTTTAAATATTGATTGACTAGATCTTGTTTATGATTTATAGATTCAAAGTCTCCGTAGACAACTCCTAATGTTTGTAATAAATTTGAAAAGTTTTTAAAATACATCTTGGGGTCTGTAGGCATTCTAATTAAAGCTGGTGAATCCTTTTCACAAAATCTTGCATGCTAATCATGGAGTTTTCAGTTGTTGAATAATGAAGACATCTTTTACATGTTCCGCCTCCACTAGTTGGATTCTCTGGAGATGTAAAGGCTTGAAAGTTTTTATTAAAATATAATGTTGATTATTTTCATGTTCCAAGATTAAAAGATATATCTCCCTCGTGCTATCGCTTCCTTGTACTCCGTTGCCCTGTACTTCATAATCAGAAATATAAATTGGAATAATATCTCTGCATCCACGTCCCCATCCTTTAACATGTTCATAAATATTAAGTTTAAGATTATTTAGTCTTTCAAATTCTGCAATGTCTTCTAGTTTCATTGGATGCGTGAAGCCTCCTTGGCCTCCTTGGCCTTCCGGTCCTCCCGGTCCTCCTGGGAATATTAATTCATTTTCATATTCTTTGTATTTTGAAACTCTTTGAGGGTTTTCAGCTTGAGGATGTAAATGTGCAAGTATTGACCACATGAAACATTTGTTATCCTTATTCTGTACGTTTATAACATTTCTAGATTTAAAGGGTGTAGGAATATAGGATTTAGGATTAGGTGGTAATCCCCTCCAATAATCAATTACTAAAGATTGGAAGCTATGAAATACTAAGTTTGAATCTCCTAATTCATTTTCAATCTCTTCTTGTTTTGCTTCGACTGCTTGAATTATTTCTTTGATGCTTTTATTAAATCCTCTAGTTGAAAATAAATATTTAAAAGGCATTGGGATTTCAACATCTAAGGGTTCTGGTTCTCCTTGGGCTCCTTGGCCTCCCGGTCCTCTCCAGTATTTTGCTTTGATTGTGATTTTATATTTTATAACATTATACCTTGATGCTTTTATAATTTTTTAAAGCCTCACAGAAAGAATCTTTTATATTTTTTTATTTCTCTTTATGTATTCTCCAGGGGTTGCAGGTCCATTAATTTTTAATTTAAATTCATCTATGTGATTAAAATTGTCCCAGTTGTATTTTTCTCTTTCAAGATGATCAGGTTCTCCTTCTGAAAAGCATTCCTCATCCTCGTCTCTTTCATTAGTTGGACTTCTGTTATATGTTCTTTAAATGTTTTAAATAGTAGAAATTCATTTTTGTTGAAAAGTTACAATGAGGGCATGTAAATACTTCTCTAAGTCTCCCGATACAATTTTCAAAATGTTTATTATATCCTGAATGCAGATATCTTCCTTTACATTTAGGACAGAGTTTTGAATTTGTGTCATTAAGATTATTTTCTTTTAGTAAGTGAGCCTTCGACTTACAGTGGGACATTAATCCTGTTTTATTTTTAAAAACTTTATTGCAAATATTACAGTTCATTTTTAGAATAAATTTTTTTACTGGATCCTATGTTTTCTATTTTTAAGTTTTTTTATTTTTTATTTTTTTATATTTTTATATTCTAATAAGAGTTGCAGATCAAAGACTTGATAAGATTAAAGAACTTGAATCATCGCAAGACCCGAGACCAGCAATCACCGAGACCAGCAAGACCCGAGACCCGAGTCCCTTCAAGTAGTGGGGATATATCCCTAACGGACGCAGGCCGATATACGTTTTTCATAGCTTTATCGGCATTTTTTTCCGTTTTTTTAGCCTTAAATCCATATTTTTTAAATCTTGCGAAATAGAGGAAAATAAAAAATGTGCGTTTTTAAGGGTTTTTAGTGTTTTTTTGTGCGTTTTTAGGGGCAAAATGGCCATAAAACATGAAAACAGTGGGAGGCCTGTGTCCGTTAGGGATATATCCCCACTACTGTCTGGAGAATGATTTTCTTGAATTAATAAATAAAAGAAGCAAGAGCAGAGTTTTGGGTGGAGGGTGAAAATCTTTTAGTGGACTGGTTTAGAAAACAGCGATCCAAAAAACTTGTTATAATTATAATGAGCTTCGAAGACAAGCAAAAAATATTTCAGAAAACATTCCAGACTCACCAGAAAATGGGTTATTTCATTGGAGCAACAAATGGCTTCGAAATGTTTGTCGCAGAAACAAGATTACTTCGAGAAAAATAACTCACCAACGTCAACAGGATAATTGTACGGCTACTGAATTATTCAATAAAGTTCAAAATTATTTAACAACTGTAAATATGAAAACAATTAAATTTGCCAAAAACTGTATTTACAATATGGATGAAACTCCATGTTATTTTGACATTTCTTATAATAAAACTTTGCATTTCCAAAGTGAAAACAAGTTGATGGTTTGGATACTGGACATAATAACTGATGTTCACTGTTGTTCTGTGCATCTCCGCTGCGGGAAAATTGGTGCGCACTCTTATTATACTAAAAGAATTAAAAAAATACCAAAAGTTAATTTACCAAAAGACATCGATCTTTGTGTTAGCTTGGGTGGTTCAATGACCACAGATTCAATGTTAAGTTGGTTGAAAACAGTTTTTTTGGTACTGAAAAGTTACTATTAATAATGGACTCTTATGGTTGCCATTTAATGGATGAAGTGACAAAACTATCCATTTAAACATTTTATGAGAGCAGCTTGGAATGATTGGCTTATAAATGGTAAAGAGGAATTTACAAAAAAGGATACAGGAAAAAACCGACCTATCAAGATATTGTTAATTTTACTTCTTCAGCTTTAAAACAAATTTCACCAGAAATAATTGAACGGTCATTTGAGTGTTGCGGAGTTGGAGAGCTTTGAAAAGAAATATGTTTGGAAAAACTGAATAGCCGACTTCAAACTGTTCTTAAATCAGATAAATCAAATATTGCTGAAATCGAAACCAAACCAAATGATACAACTTACGACCTGGTCGGGGTTGATGAAGCTAAAGAAACTTATCTAGAAACGGTTGATGAACATGTAACTGATAGTCTGAGTTCTTCCTCTGAAGATGATGATGAATATGTCAGCGAGACTTCCAGTGAAGTTCATACGGAGGAGCTATTAAAATTGGTTCAGATGAGTAATAAATAACACTTTAAAAAATAATTAATAAATTTGTATCGGACTATGTTCTCAGTTTTTCTATTACTATATACAGTTGAATTAATGTATAAGGGTTTTTTTGTTAATGAATAATTTTATTGTTTTCTTGAATTAATAATATAGTTGTTTTGTTTCGGTAATTATATATTAATTGGTCTTATTTTAATTTTAGATAGTACATTCCCTGTGCAGATATATATATATATATTATATTCGGTATTAAATTTAAGAAAAAAAATTTCAAATAATTACATTAGTAATTTATAAACATATTTATTAAAATAATACAAAAGAGTTATTTTTTAATAATTGCAACAAAAATCAAAATTAAGTAATTAAAAATAATTTAATAAATGTTATTAATTAAACAAGTTTTTTTAATATTTCACTTTTTTCTCTCATAATATCAATCACTTTATTATTGTCAATGTTATTTAGTTCTTTTAAATAAATTAATAGTTTTAGTGATACCTTTTTGAGTCAGGTATTTAATTGGGTTAGTAAAATCCCCACTATGCGAACATATTATATACACTTTCAAAAAATATTAACAAATAAATAACATACATCTGTCATACTTCCGGATATATCTAGGATAAGCACTATTTTTCTATGCTTGGTTTGAATGGATATTGAATGATGGAGGTTCATAGTTAATATTTGAAAATCTGGAAACGTTTTCTGTAAAATAAAATGAAATCTCTTTATTTAAATTAAGTTACTAAATCTGCATGATTCAAAATAACAGTTGTTATACTTTGTCTTTTACATTTCATATTTTGCAGATTCTTCGCAAATTTATTATGTGGTCTATTTTTATCATCACAAAATACTTGCTCTACAATGTTGAATAAAATAATATACTATATAATTAGTAATAATTAAAATATTTCAATTATAAAAGTGAAGAATTCAAAACAAAATACATTGAAATAAGTATATTAAATGCCTATAACACCAGGAAAGATTTTCAACAAATATAAAATTGTTAAACATACAATGCAATGATTTAATTATAAAAATTTTTTTAATTTTTTAAAAATAATATTGTATTATGTAATTTTAATTATAATTTTTTAAAAATGAAATGCTTTTATAAATTTGTTTAAATCCTTAATTTATATAGTTATTATATCCCACCTGATATTAAATGACCTTTGATCTATTGTATTTATTTTCATTTTGGCTATAAATCAAAAATTAATTTACCTATGTAACACAACAATTGGCACTGCGTTATCAAATGTTAAAAACACAGAGATAAAGCCAGTGCCGAAAATTTATAATTAATTGGGAAATGAATTTTCCATCATCAAATGAAATTTTATTTTAAAAACAAATATATTTTAATCAAAATTTTAATGTCAACAAAAAGAAATGGAAAAGTTGAGAAAGCATATAAATATGATCAAATTACAAAGTTTTTTGAATAACGACCTCTATAATACCCTAATCGCATTTTGTAAATATGTAAACTCGAACCCAATAGAAATTATTCTATTCTCAGTATTTGAGGTTAATTCAAGGTCGAATCTTCTCCTTTAATTACGATACCCTCTCATAAAAAAATTAACATATTTTTGTGATTTTAAATTTTATTGATGATTATTTAATTTGTAATTTTTGCTTTAAATTTTGATTAAGTAGTAATATTAATAATGTTATAAGAAAAAAATTTAATTTCTTGTTTTACTGAAAAGTATAATTAAACATCATTTTAAATTTTCATTTTAGTGAGCCATTTTTGAATTTTTATTTAGTTTAAAAACTTGAGATATTTTTAATCATATAAGGCAGAGTTTTATTTTCTACAAAATGAAATTATTAGAATCATCAAATTGACAATCTATACATACTATTTATTGCATTTTAACAAACCTTTACAAATACATTTCCCTGTATAACAAATTTTATTATTCTATACTACTAAAACAATCTGCTATTTATAATGTGAAAACATTATTAATTAAACATTTAATAAAAAAGACATTATTAATATCCTAGAGAAATTTGAGCACTAAATACTCTCTAAATTGTTGATATGAAATATTTCTCATCCATTTTATAAATATTGAAATTGACATATTGACAAAACAACTTTCATTATTTAAATTTAATTTCTTCAAAGTCATCATAAAAATAATATTGTCGAGTATTAATTAATTTATTGTTATTGCATAAAAAAATTCTTAAATATTAAATATTTATTAAATATTACAACAACATCTTCTTTTGTTATATGAACAATGGAGCTTTAATATTGTAACTTAACCAAATTGACTGGATTTGAGAATTGATATATGGGATTTCATCTACCAAGAAATATGTCTTTTTTTGAAATATGATTTTGATACTCTTTTATTTGAATGGTGTTTATTTTCTTTGATTTTTCAATTATTTTCTTAACTTTTTTAATTGTTTTTTTGAATACAATAGTAAGTGGTTTCTCACCAAAAACATTCTTTTTGGATTATATCAAATAGATTGGCATATTAAACGTCTGAATAATTCCGTGATCTCCATTCATGAGAGCATATTTTATATGAGTGATGGTTGTGTAGACATATACACCGGATTTTTCCCAGCATCCACTTTTGATACTAAGGTTTCATGGACACTAGTTTTAACATCTCTAAAACAACCAGATCTTCTTTTAGACGAGATTGATCACACATTACACAATGACGATGTACCTTTAATACACATCGACGCTCTTCTTGATTGCTAATTTCAAATATCAATAGCTTGATTATCACTTTCATTTATTATCCAAGGATGTTCCTTATCAAAAAATGTTGTTCTTATATAATCCAAATGTCCAAGGAGAGTGAAAAGGCATCGTTTAGTTTTATAATTCTAAACTTTGATTTTATAATCATCTCCTCCTGATACAAAACTAAGCTGATTGGCATGAAAATCTATTCCTCTAACTGGACTTTTATGTTTGTCAAATTTTTCAACTAATATACACATTCGACAGTCCCAATTAATGAATATTGACACCCAAATAACTGAATAAGACCGTTTTGTAAGCTGGTCAAGATCCATAGTCTTTTTGGATGCAATAAAATCCTTTTAACTAGCTGATTTTGATTCTAAACGCGTTAACAAACTCATTTTGATTGTGTTGACAATTAACCACACTTAACCATAAACTACCAGAAGAAAACTTTGTTTGGATAACTGATGATATTAAATTAAAACTGAGATGATTGTTGAATGTTGAATTAGATTTACTCACATTCGGTTATACAGTTTAGGTAAATTTAAAAATATCTTCGTTTATTCACGAAGAATTGGATGATTTTCCAATTGCTACTAAAATGATGCGTAAACCAGGGTCAAAAGTTAATGTTTATGTTTTTCATTGGAGATTTCTCAAGTTTTAAACTAAAATAATGGGGTAAAAGCAACCAAAATCAATTGAACAATTCAGTTTGACAGTTCAATTCAATTGAACAACAGTCCTGTCATATTCAAGATTATATTGACACCGACACAACAGTTTCTGTAGAAAGACTGTCGAAAATGTATGTTTATTAAGAAAATATTTAGTATGTTGGAATAGATCTAGTCACAATTGTCGAAATGTACTAGATCTATTTAAATTGCGAATATACCAACTTCAATACATAGATTTCCAAAGATATCACAGAAAAGTAAACAAAAATCATTTACTACTGTATTCAAAGAAACAAATAAAAAAATTGTTAGGAAAATAATTGAAAAATCAAAGAAAACAAAAATCGTTCAAATAAAGAAATATATTGATATCGAACCAGTAAATATTTATCAAAATGTATCTTGGTAGATGATGTTCCATATCAATTCTCAAATCCAGTCGAATTGGTTAAGTCACAATATTCAAGCTCCATTACTCATATAATAATAAAAGATGTTACTGTAAATAAAATGTTGATGAAAAAAATTAAAAAATTTTCATGCAATGAAAATATTAGTGCTCAAATTTATCTAGAATTTTGATAAATGTATTTTTTAATAAATGTTTTATTATTGATGTTTTCATATTTTATCTAGGGTAACCTTAAGTATAGAATAATAAAATTTGTTAAATGGGGAAATGTGTGTAAAGTTTGTTAAAAATGCGATAAATAATATGTATAGAATCTATTCTATAGATTGTCAATTTGATAATTCTAATAATTTCATCTTGTAGAGAATAAAACATTACCTAGATTGTTTGACTGAAAATATCTCAACTTGTTTATTATAAATATGTCAAAAATAATAATCTCTCATTTTATATTAAGAAGAATATCAAGTAAATCCAGTAGGATAACATAAAAAAAATCTACGATGTCCATTGAAATTGTAAAAATGATCTAGTAATCCGTGCACAGCGGTCAAAAAAAATAAAAAAATAAAAAAATCTTTCATACCATGCTCAATATTGTCTTGAAAATACGATATTCGATGCTCAGATTGATAAAGGAAGATGGATGTTAGATTTGAACCATTAATCCTAGTCTAAGACTGTAGGGAAATAATAACTATTGCATTTAAGTGATGTATATAATTTCTGTATTCTTGTTTGTTAGTAATCAACAGACCATTCAATAACGTGTGAGGTACATATATATCAACGGTGGGCAAATGCGGCTCTTCGTTGAGTAAACTGCGGCTCATTGATAATTGAATTTTTGATAATTGAATTTGAAAATTGAATTCGATTTTTTTATTTTGAAATTTTTTCAACTGAATCAAAGAAATTCTTCTGATGTGTCTTAGACGTAAACAAGTTATTGATACTTATCTCTTAGTACCAAGTTGTTTGGTATCTAGTTGTTAGTAATCAATTCAAAGAAGGTGATCTCAAGTATCAAATTCAAGATTTGCAAACTCAATATTTTAGTATTGTGATTGATCATTTAGTTAATTGGTTACTTTGTAAGGTTCATTTTATACGACAATTTTATTTGAAAAATAACTTTATTTAATTAATTTAATGTGTGTCTTAATGATCTGAAAATTTATTCGCAGTACTATCAAATGTATTCTAAATCTAACAAATTAATTTATTTTAATTTAGATTTCCACAAGTGATGTTCAATAATTAATGTTTATTAATTATAGTTGTTTTAATAATAGAAAGGACACGTGAGATTTTTAAAAATTTAAATATACTTTATTTGTTAATTGTTATTTATTATTTGTGAAGAAATTGTAACTGGTGACCACGCCGAGAAAATCGAGCCGAATCACGTAGTGACAAGAAATCAGCATAGTAAGATGATTATGGAATCTTTACCTAAAAAGGAAAAAGACATTTTAAATTTTAATATCAAAAGATTCGAGGGACGAAGCACGATAGAAGCAGAGAAATGGCTTACGGATATTGAAGATAGGATGATCATTAATGATCTAAATTTAGTAAGTATTTTTGATTTGTTATTGTCTGAAGAGGCATCTTTTCTCTGGAAAGAATTTAAAGACATCACAACAAATGAAAAAGCTCGTGAATGGTTTAATGACACATTTACAAAGAAGAATTATGGATAAGATTTGTGACTTATCATCAGTGAAACCAAATCATGATTCGTTACATTCGAGATATGAGTGAAGAAACTCGTTGACGAGGTTTTCGACTGTGGAATTTCAAAAGAGAATATTGTTGAAATGATTTTGTGCAACAGAGTTCGGAACGAACGTTTGAAAGAAAATATATCAACGAAAGTCAATATCATGAGAGAAGAAATCATAAATTTAGCAAAGGTATATGAGGCAGGAGAAGGTTATGATGCAAAAGAACGATTGGAAGAAGTTCAGGCAGTAGCTAAATCAACATACGCAAACGTTGCTCAAGATAAACAGAAGCAGTGGACTCGAAATTCATCTTTTGATAACAGAATATATTCAAGTCGTCAACCAGAAAAATGTTATCAATATAGTAAATAAAGAAACGAAAGACAAATTGATAAAGTGAAACCTGTGGCAGAGCAATATAATGAAAGGGCAACTACGAATCGTAGACCACCACTGTTAGTTTCAATGAAACATATCGCGAGAAAGGTTTATAATAGATGTTGCGGTTTACCTGAACCGGCAGAAGAAAGGTTAAGACCTGGTCAATGCTTTTGTTGTAGACAAAGTGATCATATGCGATTTGAGTGTGAGATTTTTAAAAATTTAAATATACTTTATTTGTTAATTGTTATTTATTATTATGATTTGTGAAGAAATTGTAACTCCACATATACTTGCAAATATAATGAATTTAAATTCGATTTATTTCTTGTAATAAAAAATTTTGATTTTGTCTTTGATTAACATCATTGTAAGATGATATAATAATTTCCAACGAATTACTTACATAACCAGGTCACTAGACCTTGATATCTATTGAATGATGCGGGAATGCTTGTATAACTAAATTAAGTAAGTATGTTTGTCTTCTGTGTCAACAGTATCACTTAAACTAATAATTCTCCTTTTTGTAGATTACGCAATTCAATGTACTATAAATAGTATAACGATTGTGTGTTCCGTTTAGATTTTTGTAGTGAATAAAGATTTCTGTGAAACTATGTCTTCTTCTAACATGGCGACCACGCCAGGACTCCAGAACTATATCAAGCCACCTAATCAATTGCTGCCAAATGGTGATTTAGAAATTTTTATTTTGGAATTGAAGAGATTTTTCGAATTCACTCAACAACCGCAAGAAACTCAAGAAATTTTTACCAAGGCCTTTCTGTCGGTAGATTTGATCCAGAAATATGAAGAAGTACAGAGCGATTATTCAGGCTATGAAGAAAGATTAAGAAAAGCGTTCGAGCCAAGGAAAAATCTAGCCATGGATCTAGACGCAGCTTTAAGATATCGAAAAGGAAATGACTCGTGCACCGATTTTTTCAATAAAGTGGAAAAGCTCGTCGACAATGTTCTTCGACACAAATTAACAAAACCGGCATTAATGTTATTTTTAATGCAGAATGCAATGGAAGATGTGGAAACAAAAAAAGAATTGAAATTAAGAGAAGTTAAATCAGTAGATAAGGCCAAGGAAGTTATATCAAGAATGGAAGAAATTCAAAAAGAGCTTTCAAGTGAACAATCCTTAGCATCTCTACATGAAAATAAATCATATGCGGAGACAGTCAAAAGTCCGAGAAAAACTCAGTTATACCACCAGAATAAGACGCCAATATTTTCTAACTCTAGAACCAATGAGACCAGGCGATTTAAACTGCAGAGATGTTGGGCGTGTGGAGAGCAAGGACATATTCGAGCAGAATGCCCAAACGTAAAATGCTCTCAATGTTCCAAAAATGGTCATTTCAAGTATCAATGTTGGGACATCAGAAGAAATTCAGTTAAAACAGAAGCATATTACAACGGAAGAAATTATGATAGAAATCAAAAACAATTTGGATCCAGAGGACAATATCAAAGCAGAAACCAATCTTCAGACAGAGGACCACATCGAAGACAATGCAATGCGATATACGACTACGAATACGAGGAAGGAGAGCTGATTCAACACGATGACATGCAAAAAGATTGCGAACAGCTAAAAGGGGAGGCTCCAGTTTCAAAGGAGTTGCTAGGAGCCATAAATTTGGTTTAAGTAAGTATATTGTTGACGCAGAATGTTTGAATTTGAATGCTTGTGATTTCAAGATTTCCGTAATGAATGAATTTAAAGATGATTTAAAAATTAATGATGCAATTATGAATGATTGTGAATGTTTTGACTTTGAAAATTATTTTGAATATAGTTTTTATGAAATTAATAACAAAATTGATAAGATTATGAGTATCGATATAATTAATAATAAAGTTAATGAAAATAAAGAAAGACCTTTTGCACCTAAATTCGTTTACAAAAGAATGAATGGCTGACCTAGTGTAGGTATTTGGCTGGAAAATAAAATAAAAGTTGATTGTCTTTTGGATACCGGGGCTAGAATAAACGTGATTAGCGAAGATGTTGTTAGTAAATTAAAAATGCGTGATAAAATAGGGGAATCCAATATTATGGTTACATGTGCAAACGAGAGCACACTTAAAATCATAGGAACAATATTACTAAAAGTGAGAATTTCGGGATTAGAATTGGTAATAAGATTCTTTGTGGCAAATAAGATTAACCCGAGCGTAATTGCAGGCGTAGAAATGATGAATTGTTTTGATATTAAATTACAGGCAGTAACTAAAGTAAATTAAAAATCAATTAATGAATTTAGAGGAAAACAATTTGAAAGGAATTATCGACCCAACGATTAATAAATTACTTAAAAAATTTTCGGATATATTCATGAAAAATAAATGGGATGTAGGAAAAACACAGTTAATTAAACATAAGATAGTTACTAGAGGTAGCCCAGTGACAATTAATCCTAGACGTCAGCCAATTCATATTGCTCACAAAATACAAGACATGCTAAAAGACATGGAAGAAGCAGGAATTATAAAAAAATGTGACTCGGTGTGGAATAGCCCATTAGTATGTGTGTTAAAAAAGAATAAATCAGATATTAGAATATGTTTGGATTTTCGGGCACTAAATGCAATTACGGAGAGATCTCGATTTCCAATACCAAATATTGAAGAGATGATGGATATCCTAAATGGAGCACAGATATTTAGCACTATTGATCTTGGTAATGCCTATTATCAAGTGGAATTAGAAGAGGAATCAAAAATAAAGACTTCGTTTTCAACAAAAGATGGTCAATATTGTTTTAACCGAATGCCTTTTGGAATTGCAGCTGCCCCAGCAACTTTTCAAAAATTAATGCCTCAAGTTTTGGGTGATCTTAATTGGAGAGAAGCAATTGTCTATTTAGACGATATCCTTATATTTGCAGACAATGAAATCGAACATAAAAAAAGACTAGAAAGAGTTTTTCGAAAGATTCAAGAAGCTGGTTTGAAAATAAGCTTAGAAAAATGTTGTTTTAACAAACTAGAAATAAAATTTTTGGGACACATTATAAATAAAAATGGTATTAAGACAGATTATGAAAAGATAAAAGCAATGCAAGAATATGAAAAACCAAAATGTATTAAACGTTTAAGAAGCTTTCTAGGCTTAACAAATTATTATCGAAAATTTGTTAAAGATTACGCCAAGTATGCAAGACCATTAGAAAGGTTATGTGGGTCTAACAAAGATAAACTTATATGGACTGAAGAATGTGAAACAAATTTCAACACTCTAAAGAAAGCGTTAACGTCTACCCCAGTACTAGGATTTCCGGATTTACGAAATACCTTTATTTTAGATACAGATGCTAGTTTCGATACGATTGGGGGAGTGCTTTCGCAGTTGAGTAGTAATGGACGAGAACAAGTTATCGCATATGGATCAAAGACAATGAATAAGCACGAAATCGGTTACTGCATTACGCGAAAGGAATTGCTTGCAATCTATCATTTTACTCAGCATTTCAAACACTATCTATATGGAAAAAGATTTACTTTAAGAACTGATCATAAAGCTATAACCTTTATGATAAATACAAAAAAGCCAATTACAGCACAATTCCAAACATGGATTAACTATTTAAGTGGGCTAGATATCAAATTAGAATACAGAAAAGGAGAATTGCATGCTAACGCAGATGCCCTATCAAGAAAAGACTGTACTTCATGTAGTCAGTGCCAAACAGTTCATGAAAACGCCAAGGTAGATAAAAATAAAACTAAAATATTGGCCATAGAAAATATGGACCAAGAAATAAAAGCAAATAATGAAGGTATAATTTTTAATATACATAAAGACTTATGTCACGCAGGGGTAAAAAAAATTTACGAATATGCACGGAAAAATATGAAAATGAAAATTAGTGAAAATGAAGTTAGAAGAGTGATTGAAAATTGTGAACAGTGTCAGAAACGGAAGACGTGGACAAGACGAACAAAAGAACCGCTGATTAAACAGAGTACAGATGAAGTTTTCAAAGAGATATTTATTGATTTCTGTGGACCATTTAAGAAAACAATTCATGGAAAACAATATATTTTAGCTATAATTGATCAATTCAGTAGGTATATATCATTGACGGCAGTTGCTCATCAGGATGAAAAGACGACGGCAAAGATTTTAAGAGAAAATTGGATTTTGAAATTTGGTGCCCCTAAAATCATTCACTCCGATAGAGGAAAAACATTTGAATCTCAACTCCTTTTAAAAGTGTTGTAAACGCATCATATTACAATAATATATTCAAGCCCATATCATCATAGTACAAACGGTTTAGTTGAGAGGCAATTTAGAACTATAAGGGATGCAATTGCAATTACGTTAAAAGACAAACGGCATAAAGATTGGGCAGAAATATTGCCAGATGTGGAATTTATGTTAAATGCGACGATACAGCAGACAACCGGATTTTCGCCCTCTGAAATAATATTTGGGCGGAATATTTGTAGACAATGGATGGAAAAAGAGAATTTGGATATACAAAATAATGATGCTAATAATCGAAGAAGGGAGATCGTGGAGGGAATTAAACATAAACAAAACATAGAAAAGAATTTAATTACACCAAATTATAGGAATTTTGAAGTTGGAGACCAAGTATTGGTTAAAAAAGAAAATACTAGAAAGATGGATGAACGTTATGAAGGGCCTTATGAAATAACTGGAAAACGACATGACAGAAGCTATGTTCTAAAGAATAAGCAAGGCCAAGAAATAATTCGAAATGTAGAATGGATCAAAAGTTTTAAATGGAGGGGGATGTAAGATGATATAATAATTTCCAACGAATTACTTACATAACCAGGTCACTAGACCTTGATATCTATTGAATGATGCGGGAATGCTTGTATAACTAAATTAAGTAAGTATGTTTGTCTTCTGTGTCAACAGTATCACTTAAACTAATAACTCTCCCTTTTGTAGATTACGCAATTCAATGTACTATAAATAGTATAACGATTGTGTGTTCCGTTTAGATTTTTGAAGTGAATAAAGATTTCTGTGAAACTATGTCTTCTTCTAACAATCATTTTATCAATAATTTAGGTGGTTGGTTATTAATAATTTAGTATTATGTTAATTGGGTGTTAACTAGTTGTTATTAATCAATTCAAAGAATGACGTTAAGCAGATCTTCTGTGAATAAAAATTAGAATTCTATATTTGGATGTTATGTCTTTCGTTGTAATTTTAAAATATTTAAATTATTTTATTTAATTTTTCGGTTCCATGACAGTTAATCACGCAGCATTTAAACAACAACACTTCATCACAGTGACATCACTCGCCAGATAATCACAAATAAATAATTATGTTAACGAGCTAAAAATTATTAGATGGCATTATGGTCTTCAAGCCTTGTTTCAATGTCATCGTCCAGCTTTATGGACCTTTTTAATTGGCATCTTCAAGGTTCTGTACACTCAAACAACAACCTTTCTACTTTGTCTCACTGAAATTCAGGAAGTTCTAAGCAAGAACGCGTGGCACGCGCAGTAAATCTATATTTGGTTACCAACAATCTGCAGTACTTGCGTGCCATAGCTCATCTATCGTATCAGTAGATAGCACTTTTTGGGACAACATGAACAATTTTAATTGATGATATTTTTTGTTATGTGTTTATTTTATTTTTTAAAAAGTCACTAAATTCACTAGAATTCAATAACACTTTGTGCTTATGTTTATATTTTATTTAGTTTTTGAATTGCTACAAACACACGTAATAAATCAAGTATATAATATTATTTCAATTAGAAATTAATAGGGTTCTTTATCGTAGCTAATTATATTATTGTGAGCTAAGTACACGCATGTAATCATGTATACCGTAATAAATAATTCATATTCCTGGTTAAATTGGTTTTTTTATTTGTGATTAAGTGTTGCGTGATTAATTGTCCGCACACCAATTTTCCGCTATTTGTTTCAACGTGGTGTTTTATTATTTTAAAGTGGTTGAGTTGACACTTATTTTCATTTACCATTTTGTTAAATTTGCTTTTAAAGTTTCTTTAATATTTTTTAAATTCTCAGAGGTCATCGGTTTTCAAAATATCTAACCATAAATTTTAAATTATTACTTTAATTTACTTATTTTTAATTATTACACTAATTTACTTTAATTTAAAAATATTACTCGCCGAGTTGTTATTAACTAGTTATTGGTACCTGTTTGTTGGTAGCTGGTGGTTAGTAACTGGTTGTTGTGTGCTAGTTGTTGGTACTTATTTGTTAGTATTTAGTAGTTGGTTCCTGCTTTTTATTTAAATTTTTTGAGATAATAAGCGGATTACGTTGTATTACTTGTGGTGCCTCTGACTTCATTAATAAAAATATCTACTTATTAATTAAAGTTAAAATATATTATTAAATTAATTAAATTAAAATGATTGTTTAAATATTCTTTTCATTCAAACACATCATAATCAATTCATGAGCTTGATCATCAACGCCTTCTATTCAACCAAAGAAAATTTCCTTAGAATATTAATTCACAATTCTAGTGATTCTCATGATAAAGTTTGTTACGAGAGTCGACTGACCCATCCATCTTCGATTGCCGAAAGGAGTTCATGATCAAAATTATTCCAGATAAAGATTCCAATATTTTGACATCGTACAATACTGGAATCGAGATGCCCTAAGCCGAGTTCATCAAAAATCTCAGTACAATCGCCAGATCAAATACCCGTGCTTTCGTGGAAACATTGACTGCTGCAGCAAATATTTCTATGATCGTTTTCAATGTAGTTTTCAATAAAAACTTTATGCAAATTAGTTTCGTGTCTCTACATTACTAACCAAAACTAAAATATTTAGATATATCGTTTATCCATTTATTAATACATTATACTTGGAGTCAAATTTAGTGTTAAGATCGCACCAATTTATTTGATTTTATCATTCAGTATTTAAAAATTTGTGTTTATTTTGTGATTTTCTTTTCTTTAATGCTATTATTTTGTAATAAGTTTAAATCTTAAAAAAATCACAAGAAAAATTATTTCTTTTGAATTCACCAGCGCAATTTANAAGCGGATTACGTTGTATTACTTGTGGTGCCTCTGACTTCATTAATAAAAATATCTACTTATTAATTAAAGTTAAAATATATTATTAAATTAATTAAATTAAAATGATTGTTTAAATATTCTTTTCATTCAAACACATCATAATCAATTCATGAGCTTGATCATCAACGCCTTCTATTCAACCAAAGAAAATTTCCTTAGAATATTAATTCACAATTCTAGTGATTCTCATGATAAAGTTTGTTACGAGAGTCGACTGACCCATCCATCTTCGATTGCCGAAAGGAGTTCATGATCAAAATTATTCCAGATAAAGATTCCAATATTTTGACATCGTACAATACTGGAATCGAGATGCCCTAAGCCGAGTTCATCAAAAATCTCAGTACAATCGCCAGATCAAATACCCGTGCTTTCGTGGAAACATTGACTGCTGCAGCAAATATTTCTATGATCGTTTTCAATGTAGTTTTCAATAAAAACTTTATGCAAATTAGTTTCGTGTCTCTACATTACTAACCAAAACTAAAATATTTAGATATATCGTTTATCCATTTATTAATACATTATACTTGGAGTCAAATTTAGTGTTAAGATCGCACCAATTTATTTGATTTTATCATTCAGTATTTAAAAATTTGTGTTTATTTTGTGATTTTCTTTTCTTTAATGCTATTATTTTGTAATAAGTTTAAATCTTAAAAAAATCACAAGAAAAATTATTTCTTTTGAATTCACCAGCGCAATTTAAAAATTATGTTTTCTGAACATTTAAGATTTCTTATTAATTCGGACAAACTGAGACCATTTTCCCTCATTGTTGTTGTCGTCAATTCCTCTAACTGCAATTTTAATTGTAGATGCAATATTCAAGTTCTCCAAATCAAGATCAAAGACAATTTCTTCATAAGGTTTTGCTGATTTTATTACGTCGAAAGTTTTGTCTTCCTTTGATCTCGCGAGTATTTGATAATTTTTAACTGGAAAAATTAAAATTTCATATACTTTTATTCTGCAAACTTTTTTTACTTTGGCCATCCATGCTGTCATCTCCTGTGGCAAGAGTCTTTATTTGAATTCTATTTCTACCAATTATTTTTATTTTTGGTTCAACCATTTCAGCTGGAGATATTTTGTCTGTCCATGCGGAATTCTTAACATCCTTCACCCGTAAATTTTCAAAGGTCACTGTTCGTTTTATTTTTTCTGGAAAATTATTATAATATTATTATATTAATTATTTAATAGAACTATTTTAAAGTGACTAAAATCGACTTATATATTCAGTTTAAATTATATATTATATTATATTATATTATATTAAATTTCATTGGAGGATAAAGTTTTAAAAAATTGTTTAGTTTTATATAATATATTTTATCATTAAAGATAATCAGTAAAGTTCCAATTATCTGAGGAAAATTGTTAAAGTTGTAAAATTGAAATTATTTTAAAATTAAATTAATGAAACCCAAATGAAATAAAAATGAAAAATATGAATTCACAGTTGAAAAATGGTAAGAAATAGAAGAGATAATGGGAAAAGGACGCAAAGGACTATTTTGTCGGGAAACGCACCAACCAGTACGTAAACCACAAATTTGTGTTAAAGACAAAATAAAATCAGTTTTCAGTAATAATAAATCTTATATCTTCAAAGTCTTCTCACGTGGCAACCACGCCAGGACCTACGAAAAATAATCCAATAAATATGTCTATACCAACGCCGAAAATCTTTACGATTGGAGACAGTCTGGACATTTTCATAGAAGAAATTAAAATATTTTATGATTTAACTCAAACTCCAATTCAATTGCAAAAAACATTCATATGATCATTTATGTCAACCGAAGTGGCTAATTTATATAAAGGAGTCAATGAAGAAATTGACAGTTATGAAGAGAGATGCAGAAAGGCTTTCAAAAAACTTTCAAATTTAGGAAAAGATTTGAATGAATCTGTCCATTACAAAAAAGATAATGAATCAAATCAAGAGTTTTTAAGATTATTGATCGACAGGCAGAAAAAATCTTAAGACACGAGTTATGGAAAGAGAAATTACCTGCTCTTTATTGCAAAATTCAATAGAAAATAAATATATTAATATAAACGAAGATATTGTGGCTATGAAGTCATTCAAAAGAAGTTGTGCAAATTTGGTCCAAAATTGCAGCTAATATCTGGCTCAGAAATATTGACAATCACAACCACAAAACCAGCAAAGATTTCGTGATAACAGCCTACCACACAGAGAACCATTTAGAAACAATAAGTTCTGCACAAATTGTTTTTGGGAAAAATATTGGCAGATAATGATATGAAAATGATGAACTATGTAAACTACAATTATTAATTGAAAAGAGTAAATCAGAAAGATTAGAATTAGAAAAACAAGGAAATAAAGAAGATGAATTATTTTTCAATGAAGTAAGACCAATTCGAATTTGTAAATGTTGTTTTGTTAAAAAAAACTTGTTGCAAATAAAAATGAAGATAGATTTGAGGGTTTAGGTAAAATAATAATGAAGTTGTATGACAGAAATTTCATTATCGAATGGAAATTTAAAAATGTTAAAAGGATCAAATATTTTAAAACGAAGGTGATGTAGAATAACGGTAAATAATACCTATTTGAAATAATATTTATGCTTATTGAATTTTTATGACTGAATATTACGTAATGTGTGTCTGTATTATTGTATTATGTATACATGTGTGCATCCTACTCAAGATACTTACAATATGATCCTCTTCCGCAGGGATAATACGTTTTTGTCATAATAAATCTTATTTCTCCAAACTCTTCTAACAGAATAAAAAGTCCATTGTATTAACAAGCGATAATATAAACAAATTGAATTTGATTTCGAGGATCATTATCATGACAACATGATTATAATATTAGGTATATATTATTTTATTGTACTTATTGTGCTGCTGTGTACGTATTGTCGTTATCATGTTAATTTTTATCGTTGTTATTATTAATAAATCAATTAATAAATCACCCACAGATTTACTATGAAAGTAAAAATTAAAAAGTCAAAAAATAAAAACATTGATGCCAATTAAAAGTTAGAAATTTTGTGAAAAAATACCAAAATAAGAGAAAGACTAGAATTCTGAAAGAGTGGAAAATATTCAGAGAAATAAATCAGAAAATTCTTTTCATTACATTTTAATAAACATTACTGGTAACATTTTTTGTTGTCATATATAATAACCTTTGTAACGTTCGAAAGTTATAATTTTTAGTTTTGATAACCTATTGTAATAACTAAAGGTAAGAGATCATTGGAAACGACTGTTAATATATCAGGTTATTATTTTCATTAAGTCGTGCTGGATTTTTTGCATCTTACAATAGTGTGAATGAGAAACATTGAAAAGTGTCAAAAAGTATATTTTGTAGTACATTTTATGAATTAGTTGTAATTATTTAATTATAAATATACTTTGGTCGATTTTGTCATGTATCAAAAGAACAAAAGGAGTTAGAAATATTGCAAAAAAGACGCGGATAATCTTTTTCTAATCAATATATTTTTTTATCTGTACCTTTATTGTTCGCGATTGTTTTATCAATTTATCAAAAATATAACATTTACAAATTAATTCTTAAATGTCAATAGATAAAAGTGAAAATAATAGATTAATTTATTCTATTAACTTTCAAAACAAAAAATTGTGTATAATTAGTATTTCAAGTAATTTTCTATTTTAATCAAATATTCAGTAAATTCTCGGTTTGAGATGTAAAGATTACATATGATAATAATATTATTAGATCAATACGTAATTTATTAAAACGCATTTTGTATATTGGTTTTCTTTTATTAATATGACCTTGACATTTATGAGTATCTTTTAATTTAAAAATATTTTATTCTCATTTATTATTCTCATTATTATTTTTTAAGTATTAACAATTTTGGCTGCAAAAATTCATTCACGACTTATTGGCATAATCAAATTTTTATCAAGTTATATATTTTTTAATAATAATTAAAACATAAAATTACCAAAATTAATTAAAAATCACAAATTAGAAATAAATATTTTTAAATTACAGAATCACACTAATAGTTGGAATACGCTGCGATAATATTATGCTTTACCTATTTTATAAAATACTGTAATTTTATTTAGATAAATTAAATATTTATTTAATGATATTTATTATTTATTTAATCATTGCTACCAAAATATTTATTTATTTATTTTACATTTAATTTTATTGGTTTTTAAATAAATTTTAATTATTTTTTAAAATTTTAATAATAACCAATTATGTCATATAATTGTGTCAAAAAAAATTATATAACCTTTGGTGTTTTTTATATTCATTATTTCTACTTGTCCAATAAAATTATAAAATCCTTTTTCTAGAAGATCTTTAGGATAGATATTTACGGTATAAATTTTGTCATTTGAAATCGAATCGTCTCCTAATGTAGAATTATGACATAAAATTTAGTAGAATATCATTAATTCATACCAATTCCGTCGTCTTTTAGTATTTTAAAAACTTTTTTATCACTTGGTAAATTCATTTCTAAAATGACATTGATTCGTTCGTCATTCGTTATACCACATTCAGAAAGGTCAACCGTGACCGTCAGAAAAGTTTTGCTGTCGATCTCTTCAATAAAGTTCTTTGAAATGAAACCAATTGGGTTAATTCTTCTTTTATTTGTTCTTTCATTTTCAGAATAAATTGAAATATTGGATGTTTTTCAATGATAATTCAGAGTTTTCCGGTTTATTATGGTGTTTTGAGTTTTTCCCTGATCTTATGAAGGTCAATTGATATTTACCAGACTAAAGGTTATTTATATAAATATAAAATAATAATAAATAATAACAAATTTTTTAAAAATTATGAATATTTTGTTGTATTTTTCAAAAATTTAATATTATCATAAGTAATACAATTGTGAAACTTAAAAAATAATTTATAAAAACTTAATTTGTTAATATATCATTATAACTAAAGACAATATTATTCATTATATCCTTATTTCAAGTGGTGGTTATTTTAATAATTTTATGTCAAAACATGGATAATACTGTTGACAACGAAGTCTGTGTACCACGGAACTTTTAAATACTCATCCTCCTTATTGTTTTGAGATTAAAATTAGATTTGATGACGAATTTGAAGAGTCTTCAAGATGCTAATGAAATTTTGATGGATGAACTTCACACATAAATTTAAGTAAACGCTAGTTTTTTCTATATTCATAAGTATTCTCAACACCCGCCGACATTTTATAGCCATATAACATTTAAAGAACTTTGTGGGTATACCCTCACTTTTTTATGTCTATAAATGCAATTTCGCTAATTCATCTTTATATTCACGCGTCAAGAATTTCGTATAATTATGGATAACATTAGATATCAAAAGTAGTAAATGAAATATAAACATAACAATTTCAAACAACTTCAAATATTTAGAAATATATTATTAAAACAAAAGCTATTTTAAAAAATGTGAAATAAATTTATGATTTTACAAAATACGACTATTTTCATTCCAATTAGAGGAATGATGATTGGTAGTATTTAAAATAAATGATATTTGAGAAATATTTGGTTTATTTTTATTAAGTTTTCACTATAGATCAATGTTTCTGATTTGACACTTCCTTTTCAAATATTATTTCTAATGGTAATAACATTTGAAAAAAGCAGTGGTGAAAATTTGTGTTAAATAGAAAACATCCACATTAAAAAATTTAAATGAAAATAAACGGGAAAAGATCAGAGGTAATGAAGAAAATAAATAGAAAATAAATCATTTTCCCTAATTTTAGATAAATAATATAAAATACATATCTCGTTTAATAAAATACTTTTAGTTCAGCTATGTACAGTCATTTACATAAGTATAGCTTTATATAAAATAAAATGTTAACTCATCATTTTTAAATGTTTAGGGTGTTTCATAAATTAAACAATTATTTTAAATATTGGTTTTATACTATAGATTTTATACCTAACTAGGTGTAGCAATATACTTCTAATAGAAATATTTAAAAGTATGCTTGTTTTACTGTATCAAAAGTATACCGACACCTATTGGATATTTCGCATTGTCTTTGTTCCTGTGCGTGAATTTCAGCAACATTGTATATTTCAGACATCTAAGAGGTTATTTGAAAATATATTTCTTAATATTAGTATACCGAATGCCTAGAAGAAAACATTTATCTTATATTGAAAGAGGACAGATTGTGTCTCTTCAAAAATATTTTTGCTATAATCATTTTAACCTTAGACAACGTTTAGACTGGTACTCAACAATGCATTTCAATCTCTTATTTCCTATACTTTTAGTCAACAAAATTAGCGAAATTAAATACAAGTAATTATTTATAATTAACAAGTTATTTTTAAAAAATTGTTTTTGCCATATATTTTATAAATTACAAATTTATATTTTTTCTGGAATGAATTTAGAGCTAGAATACGAATTGCGAATTGCACTTTCAATATTTTATGATCAAATGAAAAATTAAAACTTTCTAGTGTAAGAAGAAAATAATGTACTTTTATATGATAAATTATTTCTATACAAATTAATAATAATTTTTTCTGTTATTTACTTAGTGATATATTATAAAGTAAACGAGATTTAACTTCATATGAATATTTAGCAAATGAAATATACATAAATTCAACAAATAAAGCTGCTATAAACTTGATTTTTAACATCGGGAGGAACTATAAATTTTATATAATTACTTGGATTGGGGTTTTTAATTTTTTGTTTGAAACAGAAATAATTAATAATAACAATAATAATAATAATAATAATAATAATAATAATAATAATAATAATAATAATAATAATAATAATAATAATAATTATAATATTAATAATAATAATAATAATAATAATAATAATAATAATAATAATAATAATAATAATAATAATAATAATAATAATAATAATAATAGTAATAATAATAATAATTAAAAATAACAATGATAATAATAATTATAATAATAATAATAATAAAAATAATAATAATAATAATAATAATAATAATAATAATAATAATAATAATTATAATATTAATAATAATAATAATAATAATAATAATAATAATAATAATAATAATAATAATAATAATAATAATAATAATAATAATAATAATAATAATTATAATAATAATAATAATAAAAATAATAATAATAATAATAATAATAATAATAATAATAATAATAATAATAATAATAATAATAATAATAATAATAATAATAATAATAATAATAATAATAATAATAATAATAATCTTACTTTGAGCTGGCCTTTTATTTCAAACACTAACTGCGTTTCTTTGTTGATAAGACTTGTTGATACTGGTAATATATCTAATCCTGATTTATTGGACATTTTTACCATATACTTTCTTAGGTTCTTTTTTATATTTACATTGACAGTTGTAACATTATTTTGGTAAGTCACATTATAAGAGTATTTGTATAATTTATCATTGAGCAATATCTCAATTTTCTTAATAAAGATTAAGGTAAATATCTTCAGAAAATACAATATTAAATATAATTAATCCATATATGCACATTATATATATACATGTATTTAATAGTAACTTTCTTTCAATAATAAATTAGCCGCTGTACTGAACAATAAGAAATATAGTTTTCAACCTCTAACTAGAATGCTTTAATCTTATTCACTTCTTTTTTCAAAGGACCCACCTTGGGTTCCCTTGGCTTAATTGGTTTACCAAAATAAAGTTCTACATATTTGAATGTATGAATTTGCTTTATTTCGTTTAAATGTGGTACTGCTATATGCTGTATTTCATGCGTGAGTATTTTAACACAAATAATAAATAGATTAATGTATAGATAATAAATAGATGACGCAATACGTGAGAGGATGTGTCATATTTTCCAGTTTGAGAACGTCATTTTTTTTAATCTTCTTTGATAACAGAATTTATCCAATTATTTAAAGGCTTACAATATTATGTATTTAGAGGGCTAGCTCGCTAAAAAATGTATAAAGAGGAATAGTTTAACTGTGAAACCGCAAAGTACATGATGAAACTTTTGGAGTAGGAAGCCCAGGCGTATATTAAATATACAAAACTATCGAAAGCAAATTACTTAAATTTGATAAAAGGTGACTAGAAATTTGTAAATGGGATCAGATAATTATTTAAGTAATATACAAGACTTACCTTATTGAAGTTTTTTGTTTTATTTTTCAGTAACAATTTCATAAAGATTTTATCAAACGAAAAGTTTTCTAATAATCTTGCATAACTTCCATCTGAACTCTTGGCTAATTTCCTTAGAGTCGAATCCGATTTGTTATTGAAGGAGAATACATGAAGGATAATATTCGACTTTTTCAATGCTTTTATGACATCAGAATATTTAAATTTTTTGTCTCTCGAAATTTGTTCATCGGTTATTAAAATCATTGTTTGCAAATCATTTCGAGTTTTTGTACTATTTCCAAGCAAAATCTAGAAAAAGGGATCATCATTAAAAGTGTCAAATTTAGAAATTCTTTCAATATAAACAAAAAATAAAAGAATTTAACATTCTAATTGCCAATATTTTAAAGTATTTAGATTAAGTGTAAGTAAAAGAATTCATGAATAAACCTTGACTGTCCTCTGCTAATAAATATGCATCTTTTTGAATACTGATCGTAAAAATATAATATTGGTTAAGAGTAGCATGTATAACTTGTATAGATATGTTATAAACGCTAAGTAATATAGATCTAAATAATATTTTATGTAAAATATGTACAATGATTAAATAATTTAAATCAACAGGTATTTCACCCGCGGCTTAAAGAGCCAAACTATGTAGAAACCCTGAATAGTCACCATAATAATTGTTGATAAAACGGCTCAGGTGTAAAGTGAAAAGACGGACGAATTAATTTATTATTATAACAATCAGGCTCAAAATTCGGGAAAATTTGGCCGATATCAATCAAATCATCATTTATTCAACAGTATAAGACGAGAGTTGAAAAAAAGATGAATTTCCAATTGGTAGAAGAAATCAAAAATAAAGTTAGTGTGAAAAAGATAAAAACAGAGGAGGAGGCAAAAATAATTGTATTCGAGTTCTTCACTAAAATAGATGTATCCATAAAATAGATTATTCATTCGGTTTTATGCCTAAAGTGTAAAAATTTGTTTTGAATGAAGAGATCAAACATTGTGACGATTTTGTAAATTATATTTAGAGTCAATAAATTTGTTCTGTATTTGGTCTTAGTCAATATATTTATAAAAGGGAATACGAGGAGTCAGAAATTAACTAACTTACTAATTATTAACCCAACAAATGTTTAAATTTCTTCATTTTAAAACTATTAAATTTTCTATTGGTTTGGATCCCATGAAAGATCAAGGACGAATTAAATGCCATTTGTTTTTTATGGTTTTAATGTTGATTGAGATATAATTTTAAATTTAGAAGTTATTTAGTAGTTATGTTACAGTTAAAGTTTTAAATTCAGTTAAAGTATACAATCACTAGTAAATGCATACAAAGTAGCAACAGAATGCACATTATATCGTTCAAATATTGATTTAATAACTTTAATGTTACAAGTTTTGCAATCGTAAATGCTGTTAACTGACGATGTGAAATCATTAAGAAACAATTAAAATAAAAGTCTTACAAAAAATTATTTATTACAATATGATATACTAGAGTGACATTTAGAATTACGAAGTATATTGTTTTTAATGTAAGATCATTTTTTCCTATTGCCTTTCAATTTGTATACTTTGCCTGAATGATTTATTTAATGTATGCATTTACTAGTAACTGTAGGCATTGTCTAAATCAGGGATTGGCAACCTAAGGCACGTGTGCCAAACTTGGAACGCGAAGCCGAATCACTAGGCACGTAAAGCGATTTGTTATCAAATTAATTTTTTATTTAAAATCGGTCTAATTACTAATAATTTATACAAATCAACAGGAAATTGACTATAAAAATGTCACTAAGACCAGTGTGTAATTCTACTCAAATATTTCGTACCAACATAGTCGAACCCCTCTGCATAGACTTGTGATAGGTTGCCAGACTATGAGATTTATTACAAAAGTATCTCTGTTAAGTTGGTAACTCTGTTCTCATGAGTCATGAGATTATTTTTGAAAGTGAGCCGGCGATTGTTAACGTGCTGAGACTTGTTCTTTATTGCTTAGCTTTATAAATAGTATCTAGCTAAAATAGTAGGAAGTTCAGTTAATTTTATTTTTACTGCCATAATATATACTCATTATAAACTTGTTCTATTTAAATATGCAATATGGCGTGTTCCAAAAAAATGAAGTTTGAAATTCGCCCATTTCAACCTTCTTGGACAACAGAATATGGGTTTATTTTTAAAAATTATCGTACTTTGTTTGCCTTATGTTTGGAAAGTGTTGTTACCAGAACATCAAGTGTAAAACGTCACTGTGAAACGAAACACAAGGAATTTTTCTAGTGTGATGCAGACCAAAATGAATCAATTAAAAATGCTCTGGCTCACTATGAGAAGCAAACAAACGTTTTCGTAAACATGATTGGTAGAAAAAACCAAGCAACTGAACCTAGCGGCCAAATTGCAGTGCATTGTAAATTTTGGAAAGCCATTTACAGACGGTGATTATAATAAAGAGATTTTCCTCAAGTGCTCTGAAGTGCTGTTTGATGATCTTCCCAATAAAACATCATTATTTCAAGGATAAAAGAGATGCCTACTTCTGCTAGGACAGTTGAAAGACGCATTACAGAAATGGTTCAAAATATAAAAGAACAGCACACTGATGCGTTAAGAAATGTTAACGTCCTCAGTGTGGCACTTGATGAGAGTATTCACATAAATGGAATACCATGTTTGGCAATTGTAACTAGACACTCGAATCTATGCATGGTAATACAGCGGGAAAAGATATTTTAAAAGCATTTATCGAACGCGTTGACTAAAACAAAGTAAACATTTTGAGAAGTCCACATGTTTAGCTAAAATAGTATAACTATTGCCAATCACCTATATAGCCGAAAAAAGCAATGAAACCCTTTTAAGTTCTAAACTGAAATGTGGAAAATTAGGGTATTCAAGTAATCTGAAATTGATACTTATCAATTTATATAATACAAACCAATTACTGAAAGCTCATATCAGTTTGATGGATTACAAGGTTTTTTCACAGATCATGAACCATTCAACACGTTGAGTGCCGTAACACTACAGAAATTGGTCTGAATCATGGGGCCATACTTTGTGAAGTTCCACAAAACTTACATATATTTGAAAAGTAAAGTTTCTTGCATGTGGTCTCAGTGGTAAAATGATGCGTGAAACCAAATCCGCCTTAAGGCAGCCTTAATATGTTTATTACATGAGAGATGGTATGCTACTCAAAACACTCAACATGGTAATTACGTTACGAATTAAATATATTTTATTCATAAGCTGAATAAATCAAAATATAAAGCAAAAAAGTATCTTTTAATTTATAATTAAAATAAAATATAAAAAATAGAAGATCTTACCTTCATTCCTGTTTTTATTCCTTTACCAATTTTGGATAACCCGAAATATTTGATCATTTTAACTTGATCATTTAAATATTTTCTTGTATTGGCACTGCTAACACTTGTAAGCGGTGAAACTACATTTACTCCTTTGTTATATGTAACAATAGAGATTTCAGCGGACTCCTCAACATATTCCATGATGAACTTACCAACTACGTTTTTGACTGTGTCTGCAAACTACAAAATTATAACATAAATAAAAATTTATTTTATGTAAAATATTTTCAACTTTTATTTTTAGTTCTCTCTAGATTATATATATTATAAGGACTTTTTTTTCCAATTTTACCACTGATTTCTTTTCCATTGACATTGTATTTATTGAAAAGCTTGACTATAAATCAGTAAATATATCAAAAATATCGATATATTTACTGATTTATAGTCAAGCCTTTTAATAAATACTCTATATATATAAACATTAAAAGATACCCAGTGCAAATCTCAATAGTAGACTAGTTTCGAGCTTTCGGCTCTCATCAGTACTATGCAGGAGACGCGAAGATTTCTCTTCGCGCCAGGTAAGTATACAATATTGATTATTCAACTCTATTGTATAGACGGTGTACAGACGGTGTCTCAAGATGTGAATATGATTTTTCATACGCCATGTTTACAAGTTTACAGATATTTTTTCTGTGATTTAGCTAATTTTCAAGTGATGTGATTTCCAGTGTTCCAGGGAAAGTATGTAATTGAGTTGAATCAGCAATATATTAATTAATTAAATGAAAATTCGTCAATTAAAAATGATTACATTTAATTAATTATAACTCAGTATTTAATTACAACAATAACTCATGGAATTGCAATTTTGAATTATAATTTTAAACTATGATTTGATGTTTAAAATAAAATTGTTTCAATATTAAGATTTCAGTTCCTTGATCATGGATTCATTATATTTTTGCAAATTACGAGGAATACGAGATGTTTTAGTGGTTTTATAGTTAAGGATAACAACGATTGGAGAACAAGTAGTTTTACCATCTAGCAATGATATGTATTATAATCAAGAAAGAATTGGTTGATAATAATTCCGAGGTCTTGAACGATATCGTTCAAAAATAAATATATGTATTCGAGTAATATTTTTCATTAAATTTACATTTTCTTAAAGTTTTCTTAAAATAATTTTTTTATGTCCATTTTATTTTTACTGGAATGAAACTGTCATATTTATTAAGAATTTCAGGTCATTTATACTTTATTATGAAAGAATAAATTTATTAAATTAATTGAAAATAAATGACAATTTGTTTAAATATTAATTATTATAACAGTAAACCAAATTATAATAATATGTTATAAGTGATAGGTTATTTATAAACATTTTTATACACAATTTCCAAATTAAATTTGCTATAAGCAGACAATTTGGACATAATATTCAGTGAATATTATTCACGTTGTATTGTGGTTGGATAATACGTAATTAACTCAAAATTGTGTGCTCAATTTTCATCTTACTATTTGTGGGCAGAACCGGATATATTTCACTTTTGCCTCGTGGTTTGGATTGTATTTTACTAGTAAGTGTGCGTGTATTCAACGGACAGTGTATACATTTTTCTGCTTATAGTTGAATTTGGAAATAGTGGAAATACTTAAATTAAATTACACCTACAATAATACAAAAACAAGTACACCAATAAGTTTGTTAATTTTTCAAAATAACACATTTAAAAAAACCTATTCTTATATATTACGGACTTTCAGTATTTACTGGTCCTTTTAATTCAAGGTTTTACTTTATTTCAATAAAAATTAAATAAACTATTAATTTACTTCATTCATGCTGCCTGAACGATCCAATACCAAAACAATTTGTCTACCTCTTTGTAGTAATATTTGAAAAGTTGGATTTTTATAAGAGTTAGATTTAGCAGATTTCTTATCTTAAAATAAGCAATGTTATAAACAATATAATACAAAAATATTTTATTTACTAAAATCTTGATGCTTCATAATAACAGATGAAACACTTTTACCATTGCAAAATATATTATGTAAATTATAGGCAAGATGATTGTGAGGTCTATCATTGTCATTACAGAAATAATCACTCTGAAAAGGAATTGAAAATTATAAATAATAAAAATAAAAAATAATAATAATGAAATAAAAGCTAAATAGTTTTAAATAACAGTTAACGTGGATAATTTTGTTTACCTTTGATATGTTTACTTTTAGTATTTCATTTATTTTCATTATGACTATAGATTAAAAATGAGTTTTACATATATAAATTTTAGACTTATAGTTATAATAAAAATAAATTAGATTAAAGCAGTGATTCCCAAAGTGGTCTATATCAAAATGTCTAGTGCAGCGTTTCCCAAAGTGTGTTCCGCAGAACCCTGGGGTTCCGTGGACTGATAGCAGGGGTTCCGCGAACATTTTGTAAATAAATAATTTATAAAAAAAAAGATTTATAAAAAAAGATCAATAAATAATTCTCGATTTTATTCGATCCAATTTAAAATTCTTTTTCAATTCTTTTTCAAAAAGAAACCACAGTTTTTTTAATTATATTGTTTTAAAATACGCATTACAAATACGAATTTAAAATTAGTTTTAATTATATTTGATAAAAGAGTAAGTTATTTTTTCAATTTTTGAAAATAATCGTATGAGTATTTGTTTATTATCGATAAATTTTGTGAATAGTCAACCCAAATTTTTGTGATGATGGAACGTTGGTTAAAACAAGGGGCTTTAAAAAATAAAAACACTTCAATAAGTGCACCTACTGCTGACAACAATACTGCTGAAGATATTTCTGAAGAACCGAAGCCTAGCACTTTTACAAAAAGTGATCATTCTCAATAAAAAATATCAATAAATGAGTCAATCTTGTGTATAGGGTTCCGTCAAAAATTTGAAATCAAAAAGGGTGCCGCGGTGAAAGAACTTTGGGAAAGGCTGCTCTATACAACTGGACTAGTTAACTTTACGTGGTGATGAATAATTATTATTGGCATATTTTCGTTTTATTATTAATCAAGAAATCTACGAAGAACTGTTCTTCGCAAGAACTTTGACAATCAATATTTCATGTTTTGAAGGATTACTTTATTGAAAAAGGAATCCCTTTATCAAATATAATATCAGTAGCTACAAATGGAGCTCCTGCCGTGGTTGGACATTATCGTGGATTTATAAGCTATTTAAAACAAAATGTGTCAGGAGTGTTAGCAATACATAGCGTCATCCATCGACAATATTTAGTTACTAAAAATTTGAGTATTAGATTGCGTGAATCTCTTAAATTAGTCATTGATGCAGTAAACCGAATCCGAAGCAACGTGGTTATTTGCGCAGTTGTGTGAAGAAAATAACGAACACTTTCGTCAATAACTCCTTCACATTGAAGTACGCTGGCTGTCGAAAGGAATTTTCCCAGTTCCCCAATTTGTCACAGACAAATTGCCAGTAAGACGACGTTTCATCCTATGTCCAACATTTAAATAATTCAAAAAGAAAAAAAATTATTCAAATAATTCAGATTTTGAAACTAGGTTTGAGGATGTTTTGACTATGGTAATAACACCGTGGATAATTTACCCATATGATGACATAGAAGAAACGAATGTCATAATACAGGAGGAACTGACTGAAATAAGTACAAAAGAAGAACTTAAGGTTCAGTTTAAAAACGGATATCAGCAATTTTGGCTCCAAAAAAATATACCCGTTACTTAGCCCGTATTATGGAAATTTTTAATATCCTTCCCATCGTCATACCTAGTGGAAAGATGGTTCAGCGCTTTTCCCAATCTCCTAACGAAAAAAAGAGACAGACTGGACATCATTAGCCGAGAAGATTTAAGATTAAACCTTACAAAATTGACGCCTTAAAAAATGATAATTTATTATTAAAGCATCAGGTTCATCCTTCCCACTAAAAAATTTACTTCTTGTTTAGTCAATTTTATGTTTATTTTATGCTACGTATATTTTATATAACAGATACAAAATTCTATTTTGAGTAGTTTTAATTTAAATTCAATTAATAAATGTATGAAACTTAACATGTGTTTTTACTTTAAGTTCACTACAGTTAGAACTTTACAAAAAAATCAATATCAGGTGAATAAGGGGTCTACCCAAAACTGAAAAACATGGCAAGGGGTCTACGAAACAAAAACATTTGGGAAACTCTGGATTAAAATAAATATTTATTATTTATATATAAGAAGCCAATCGTTGCTCTAAATCCTTGGTATCTCATAATTGATTGCATTAGACTTTATAAATTATTTTGATTTAAGCCAAAATAATCCTTTTTTTAACTTTGTACTATTGTACACTTAATTACATAAATTAATTGTGTTCCATATATCTCTTACTTTTTCAGACACATGAAATACCATATATGAAATATTGCATAGTGGTTAATTAGTGACTTGAAAAATTAATAATAATAATAATAATAATAATAATAATAATAATAATAATAATAATAATAATAATAATAATAATAATAATAATAATAATAATAATAATAATAATAATAATAATTTAGTAATAATAATAACAATAATAC
This sequence comes from Schmidtea polychroa, assembly GCA_959609185.1. Classification (NCBI taxonomy): domain Eukaryota; kingdom Metazoa; phylum Platyhelminthes; order Tricladida; family Dugesiidae; genus Schmidtea; species Schmidtea polychroa. The sequence goes on along the minus strand of CAUHTR010008143.1, from coordinate 64,047 downwards.
AAAGCAGGAAGGAAAATAAATAAAATTCTAAATGAAAATTTTATTATTATTATTATTATTATTATTATTATTATTATTATTATTATTATTATTATTATTATTATTATTATTATTATTATTATTATTTTAAACAATTAAATGATATCTTAAGCCTTTTGCTGCGAATAATACATTTAATACAAATGAAAAAATGCCTCGTTTTACGGCGCTAAAATATATTTCGCTCTTACACCAACCATGCGCTATACAGCTTTTAATTAAAAGATTTTCCACGCGCATCACTCCTCACTTGACCGCCAAATTTAATAGTGTTACAATTGTGTTAATACGGATTTATATTACGTATACATACCTCCACTGTATACCCATATAAACATGGTCCATAAGACTAGTGAAAAGAAGAGCCGGAATTGACAATAACTTTGAGAGAAGTTCGAAAGTTGGCAAAAGATTGCTAAACGACATCACATGCTACACTGAAATTCTTCGAGAGAGAAAAAGATGTTCAATGAAGCAAACGTCATTGACATCTTATTTTAAGCCAGTGACTCAAATACCCCCACCTTCAAATCATAACATTCAACATCCTTCATCGCCTCAACAACCATCAATATCAACGCTAGACTCTCCATCAAAAGAGAATTAGATTCGTTGAAGAGTCAGATGACGATTCTCAACTATCTCTTTTAACCTTCCTTCAATGATATTAATAAAGTTTTTAAAGCTAAAATATATTATCTTTATTTTATTTACCATTCATTACGTATTTTATTTTTAAATTGAAACTGTTATTTTTAGCCTAGTTCTATTAAGCAAATAATAAATGATAGTGTAAACAAGTTTTAAGGTGTTTATATGTTGTATCGAGTGAAAAAACAGCAAGTGACTCGCAATGTGGCGGTGGTCTGGGACCATTCTCACCGTATTACTGAGGTATACTTGCATGCTTGTCAATTTGACAAATTTTTTAATGTATTATTCGCAGCAAAAGGCTTAAGTTATCATTTAATTGTTTAAAATTTAATTAATGCTGCTACCAAGAAATCATCACTTTATATTATTATTATTATTATTATTATTATTATTATTATTATTATTATTATTATTATTATTATTATTATTATTATTATTATTGTCATTATTATGAAATAATAAAAATAAACATACTGTATGGCTGTCACTATCGAACATTATGGAGTAGTTATGATTTTGGTTTCCATCAATTGTGTATTTACAAACAGAATTTTCATCACTGCATTTTTCAGGAGAGTTGTTTACTTTCCATTTAATGTTTTGATTACATCTATATTTTAAAATCACTTATTTTAAAAATGTAATTTAATAATTAAACACAAAACTTATTATATTTTATATTAGTTTCTATTGTATTTAGATTTTAGTTATCCATTCATACTAAATCAATAATAAAGTTTTATTTCAAATCAATCAAAAAATTACCGAATTTTTAATTCACTTTTATTATAACAAATATTCCTTATTTTTATATTCTAAATCTTAAAATATAATTTGCAAGTATTTTTAAACTCTATATTTTTTTTACTTAACTTTTTATGTATGCTTGAATGTTCGAATGTTTGTATGACCCACGCAAATCTTGCGGCGGCAAATTAACCAACTTCCCGTGATTGGATCAAGTTGAAATTTGGCAGATAGATTCGTCGTCAAGAACAATGCATTCTTTCAAAATTTCATATCGACCAGTTATACTATAATTAACTTACGTAAATTACTTAAATTACGGACACCGTTGATAAAAGCATATCAAAAGTACTTCACAGTGGGAATCGCAGGGCACAAATTATAAAATAGTTCCAGGGAGCGAAAGGATTATTTTGAATTAATGATTTATTTTCTAATAAGACAATTTAATATAATCTAGGAGGTCATGCGGTTGCAATTTTATCACTGGCGTCTTAAAAATATCCCATTAAATTTTCATAAGGATCATAATTTCTTAGAAATTTTGTAATTCTTTCATCAAATATGTTTTTTCTTTATTTTATGTAAATAAATCATTTATTGTTTTTTATATGTACATGTCTTTCGATAGATATTGAACTCCTTTAAAAGATTTATGTCTCAGACAACCTTTTGTATCATTTCTGTAGAAAAATTAAAACTCTACATTTTCAAGTTCAAAGTTTTTAACTTTGTTTTGAATCTTTGTTAATTTTACTATCATTTCATATTCAATTAAACTAATCTTCCTAATTCCAAAAGATTTTCCAGTTTTTTAGAAACTTTTCTTTAGAATATTTTTAAAAATTTCCGGGGGATTCATATATTGAAGCATTGAAGTGGTTGCAAAATTAAAATTAATAATATTCTTAGTGTTATTTTAAATATAACTTATAGTTTGTAAAAAAGATTTTATTAAAACAAAATATTCAAATAAAGCCTGAATTTATTTATGCATTTTCATACTTTTAGCGATGTCAACATTATTATTTGTATTATTATCATCATTGGGGTATGCTAAAATATTGTCTATTATATTTCATATATGATTTATTTATTTCATTGTATTATACACATATTTACTTACATTCCTTTTATCAAACTAATGTTATTATGAACAAACAAAACATTCTTGTATGGGCGTTCACTGAATACTCCATATCTCAGTTTCACGAACTCTTTCATTATTCTTTTTCCTAAATAAATTATAAATGACATTTATAACAGATTTGTTTTAAACATAATTCTACAATGTACGTCACTAATAAATTAAGATATCTAATTAATTAAATCTATTTAATAAATTCTAGTTTATTTTCGATTTCCAACATATATAAAATTATTAAATATAAAGAGAGCTTTACTGAACAACTTTAATAAATGAAAAATCTTACTCCAAAATGTCGCACCTTCAAAAAGATTTGACTTTTGGATTTCACAGCAATTTACTCGACGGATTTTAACTTTTTATAGCTCATTCGATTTGCAAACATTTCTTCTACATACCTCTTTTAATGCTTTACCAGAAAAGAACTCGTAGTGTTTTTTTACAATTTTTTAACAGAGTACTTATTTCCAAAAATAAAATAGAAATTATATAAAACTATATATACTCCATATATTTAAATAGAAAAAAATAATCAATTTACCTTTAATCTCATTAGAAAATGAATCCTCTCTTAATGTTAAAAGATATGTATGTACGTCCTTCGAAAGTAGGTAATTAACTAATGCCATTAGATAGTGCAAGATATATTAAAATTGGTTGATGTAATATGTACTTAAGCACTGTCAGAAAACAAAGTGATGCCAACACCGTTGAAATTGACCTAACCTATATGGCGAACAGAATCACAATGTATTTCATATATCTCATAAAAAATCTCACAAAACAGGTTCGACTGTATTAGTTAATATATTGTAAGTCAATAAATTGTAAGAAGTTAGAAAAAAATTCAGGCAAAATGTATCTGTTGAAAATCATAAGGTTGTATCCAAATATTATTAAAAATTTACATAATGGTGATTGGCTTTCTATATGCATGTTATGTGTAAATTCGAACTAAATAAATCAATAAAAATTATATTTTATATAATATTAAAGATATATAGAGTTATTTAGTTAGAAGTACATGTTTATTTTCAACCAGCATTTAGAAATGCATAGGCAATTTATAAAAATATGATTGAAATATTTTTTTAAGAAAATCATCAAAATCATTCTGTGAAGAACCGAATGAATTGAAAATCTTTGAAATCAAGGAATTGATAAAAATAAATATTTAATGTTTATGTAACTTTTTACTAGTAAATCATCAGTTACTTTGTAAAAGAGGTTGTTGCGAATCGAATGAGCTATAAATTTTTGAAATACATTAAGATTTTTTAGAAATTGTAAAATACTTATTTTGGTTCTTATTGGTTGTTTTCTGTTAAAAAAAATAAGAGGGGTATGTAGAAGGGAAGTTTGCTAATCGAATGACCTATAAAACTTTGAAATCTGTCCAGTTAATTGCTGTGAAATGAAAAATTAAAAATATTTTGAGAGTGTGGGAAGAAAAGAATGTTAGCGGTATATTGATAATTTTCAATATCCCATCCTTGCGATGGGGATAGCATTATTCGTTTTGGTGCAGCGGGTTCACTACATGCTACTTATAATATTTACAGACTCTAATTTACTGGCTAGATTATTAATTAAAATCAATCATAATAAAGCTATATAATAACAAAGGCCATATATATATATATATATATATATATATATATATATATATATATATATATATATATATATATATATATATATATATATATATATATATATATATATATATAGTTCTAGTTCTAGTTTTAAAGTTCTTTTTAATAAATACAATGGAAAAGAAATCAGTGGTGAAATTGGAAAAAAAAGTTCTTATAATATAATAAGAATAGGATTCCAGACTTTGAAAGTGGAGTCAACATTTTTCTAACTTCATCAACGTATACCGAATAAAATATTGCCATGAAAACAAAATCCTTAATGTTAGAGTGATCCACTTTTAATTGTCTATAGAAAACTATTTGTACAGTCATAAAATATCAAATGAGAGCCTATTAAACATAATACAATACGAATTTTGATGATTTTATACTATCTACCGTAAGTATCTAATTTTGTTTTGTGTCAAATATTGCAGTACACGCGCTGTAGAGTTAAATATAAGTTTTAACTTAAATTCAAAATATTTGAATAAATTAATATAAAATCGACAACTGTTATTTGTGAATTTGTATTATGTTCTCAATTTTTTTTATAAAAATATTTATATTCTCTTAAGAAATTTGCTAATTTCCATATATATCGACTTGTTCAACAGAGAAGTCATTTTCAGTACTTAAATACCAAAAGTCATATTTGCCAAAAGACAAAATACAAAAAAAATATTTATAAGTCGAATGTTTAATTTCATTGTTTTTGTTGTAATTTACTTGTAACTCTCTCTCTCTTTCTAAAATGTTATTTGCAATTATATTTGTGTGGAATATTTGATATTAGAATATGTAAAAGAATTGAAGTTATACGGTATATGATATCAACCTTTTCTGTTCTTAATTTGGATTAGATCTTATCAATTTTTCAAAGAAAAGGTTAAAACTGTAAAGTTCGCAAAATTATATATTTATTATATATTTATTAAATATTTATTAAACTCTTGAAATAAATTTCGGGTAATCTATTCAATATTTAATAATAATAATAATAATAATAATAATAATAATAATAATAATAATAATAATAATAATAATAATAATAATAATAATAATAATAATAATAATCATAAATGAAATAAACAAGGTAATGATTTAATTATTAGAAAGCGCCACTCAAATCCACATTTTTTAGATATACACTCATACCTCGCTTTACGGCCTAGATACGTTCCAGGAAAGTTGGCCGCAAAGCGAAACGCCGCATAACGAATCAAATACATTTTGATACAATTCCATATAAATTCAATAGGATTTTTGGCCGTATAACGAAACATTTTAGGCCGTAAATCGAAAAAGTGCCATAATTAAAGTAGGCCGTTATAGCGAAAAGCCGTATAAAGAGCAGCCGTATAGCGAGGTATGAGTGTATTTCTACAATTTTACTGTCATAATCAGGTAGGATGGAAAAAACTGTAGATATTATATATTTATTAAACCAATTGCAAAATAATTTTTATTGTAATTTAAAAATAATTTTAATGTCTTAAATTTAAATAATTAATTATTTATGAAATTAAACATGATTTTAGGATCCAACAATCTTATCAACAACGTTTCACACATCACATGTTCCCAATAAATATAATGAACTTTTAATAAAATACTTTTATGGATAACATCTACATTTTTAGATTAATACGAGTATCTGGTTTATATTTTTAATAAAAATCATTCCAAAGAAATTTATAATTTTATCATGCTTATTTACCTTTTTTCAATAAATCCTTTTCATTAAAAAATTCTGCGGAAAATTTAGAGTATTTTCCAGGTTTTCCACATTTTGGATATTGTTTTGTCCAAGATTTGTCTGAATTATTGTTATTTTTTCTCGGAACAATTTTGAAATGTGCTTTATCAGTAACATTTTGTTGAGAAACTTTTATTTCAGTTTTCCATTGATTTGGAACACTTATGAAAATTTTCCCAAACTTTATTCCTGATTGAGATTTGTCTAGATTAGTCGTTGCCTTATACAGAGATTTTGATGCCTGTTCCATTGAAATCTAAACATATTTACTTATAAAAGAGTTTTATATTGACAAAATGTATTACTTTTATATTTTCAATCAAGTTACTGTCATACTTCGAAATCTTTTCGCTAATTTGAATGACAAAATTTTGAATATTTCTTTCAGAGTCCAAAAAGACGTCTTGGGTTTGACAGTAAATTTGAAAGAATACTAAATTCAAGTAAAATATATAAAGGACGCTTCTCATTCGATTTGTTTTGAAGGTCGGTTGCTAGATCGGACGATGGTCACCACTTTGTACTTAAATTTATGAGAAAAATACCATTTATATAACCTATGCAATAAACTGAAGTTTGATCGAAGACAGGATGTCACAATATAAATATTTAGTAAACAGAATTTGAACATAAAAATTATATTTTCTAAATGATGCAAAGTGTTAACGTTTTGTTTATTATAAATTGTTTATATAAAAGTAGCCAGTCAAACCGTTTGAGATTTAGAATCTTTTGAAATTAACAAATTTCCTTCATATTTAACCTTTACTAAACAATTTAGGGATCGATTTATTTATTTATAATATACTAGCTGTTGTACCCGGCTTCGCCTGAGTTTACATTTATTATAATAATTCTTTTAAATTAATTTTTTGTTTAATGATGTTATTACGTTTCAGTATTAATTTTATAACAGCTTTAATTCCATGTTTAATTCACAATAAGAAAAGCTTTCAAAATAAATTTCAATTTGTAAAATCGAAAACGCACTCCAATTTAAATCGAAAAATAACTGGCAATATTTTTCCAATTGCAAACTGGTTCACTAATCAAATAATATTCAAATTCTCCATGTTTGAATTCTGCTTTGAAAACTTTTGACTAAATTATATTTATTTCAACTGCAAGTAGCAAGCATATAATAAATTATTATTTATATGGTAAATTGCTGACCGGACAGACAAAAAAACCGACTAAGGGTACTTTAGGGGGGATGGGGTAACCTGGGGGTGAAACATAACCTATGACCTGTCCCGAGTCAAATGAGGGGCACATGCAAAATTTCAGCACCCTAGGTCCAACAGTAGGGAATTCTATAGAAAACAAACAAACAATTAATATTTTACGGTTAATTACATTAGAAAATACAATGGCATATTTAATTAAGATTAAAATAATTAGAGTTTGAAGATTTTTAATAAAATATAATTTAAGAATGATTATTTATTAAATGAGTATTACTTTAAAATTTGTCAAAACATGGAAAATTAAGAATGTACTGGAAAGATCTTTGAAAATAGTCATTGTTTTTAAAATGTATATAACAAATATATTTCACAGAAAGGCTGTAATAATTTGTATTTATGTCCTTAAAATATACCTCGGTTTCATGGGATAATATCACCTATAATATTGTTGAGGTCTGTAAATTAAAATTAAAAATTTAAATAAAATTTAGGATAATAATTCAAATAGAAAGTAAGCGAAGAAAAAAAAGACAAATGAAAGCGGGATCGCGCACAGAATCAATAGTAAAGGAAAGTGTGATGGAAACAGTAATAGAAAATGCCAAAAGCAATTACGAAAGACGAGAATCCGGAAATCCGAGAAAAATCAATAAATGGAAAAATCATCGAAATCGAATGGGAAAAACGGGACAGGTATAGATTAGCTAATGGTCAACCAGATGATGGCTAGAGATTTATCAGAAAATGGTTAGGAAGGGTCGAAAAACATTTAAATGTATGAAAACAGAAAACGTTAATTAATTAATTAATTGGCTAATGGAAAACCCGAGCTAATGGGAAACCCGAGCCAATGGAGAACCCGAGAGATAAAGGAAACCCGAGCTGGGTAAACAAGAAGAAAGGCAAACAAAAGGAAGATTTGGGCCCATTAGCTTGACACAATGATTAATGGGAAAAGAGTAAGGAGAAGATAGCGCGCGTAGGAAGACCGGTAGGGCCATAAATTATCTGGATTCGTTGGACCATTATGGGTGACAGCCGAAGCAAACACGTAGGAGGAAATGTCAAACGAAAGATTGGCTCGGCAATAACCATTTGTCATCCTGATTTTGAGGAGTATATAAGCAAAGGGAAAATCAGAGAAAATCGGCATTTTGCCTCAGCTAGGGTTCGAAGAATTAGACTGTAGGAAAAGTTGGTAGACGAATTAGGAAAGTAGGGAAAAGAAGAAAAAGAATTAGGATTACGGAAAGGGGAAAAGGAATCAAACCAAACAGAAACCGAGGAAAACATGAATCGAGAGAAGCTAAAGGATCAAAAGGTGAATATTATTGTTTGCAAAGCATCAACGCCGAGCGGAGAATCGCATAAAACTTTGATCAGTAATTGTAGCGTGATCATAAATTGTGAACCTGTTGTTTCAATATACGTTGGGTCGTTCATTGTTTTGATTTAAAGAACACAGGAGTCAGAGAAAACCGATTTGAAGTAATCCAAAACCCAACAATATAACAATAATATCAATAACTTTATTTTATATAAACAGACCAACTTACCTGTGTGTTGATATTTGCTATTTCATAGAACACCATCTTTTATTATAGAAATCAAGAAAGTAGTACACTCAGTATACATTTTAGATAAAACTTTCTATAATTAAAAACAATCAATAAATTTCATAATTTAGGCAACACAACAACTTACCTGCGTGTTTAAAATCTAGTTACACTGGATACAAAAACGCAAATATTATGGTACGTTTAGTCACAAATTAAGGTATTATAAAACCCGATTAATTTCTATATCGAAAAAAATACCTACATGAAATATGAATAATAATTATAAGCGAACGGCATAAATGAAGTACATTTACTGCAGAAAAGCAGAAAAATAATTTTGGTGAGAAATATAAAATATAAACACTTACCCTACACACAACGACCCTATACAAAAAATGCACACAGGTGAACAAAATTTTCTGGTATAATAATTTATTGCTAGCGTTGTTATTTATAAAAAATGTGCAATTTCAGGATATTTCAAGCGCTTTATCACATTTCACCTTTTCGCGAGTAGGGGGGGGGGGGGGGATAAATATGAACATCAGTAAATTATTATCTATTCTAATACATTGTAATTTAAAAATTTTTAGAAATTCGAGAAATAAGGATAGATTACCAAAAAGCATTCAAAAAACGTAACGTATAATGGAAATAATAAGTTTAAGGTTAAATATTTTTAGATTTTTAAAAATTAATTAAAAAGATTTATCAAAATCATAGAACAAGGAGGAATTTATTACGATCACATAAGAAAGGATTCCCGAAATTATTTGCATTTAGAAAGAAAATTAAAAAATCTATACTTTTTGAAATTAAATCATAAATAACCTGAAATTCGAAATTATACTGTATAATAGCTGTATACAATACCTTTGTTGGGTATTTTGTTCAAGTCTGTATCCCGGTCTGACTCTTTTGCGTCCTTTTTTGAAATTAAGTTAGACAATCCCACACAATAATCTTTATTTGAGACTAATACAATTACACTTTTATCGATTAACTCTTGCTCTGCACCTTTCAATATTAATCTGAACCTTGCGCTGAGATTAATCTTTTGACGGGAGATGCCTCATTCTGATACGCTCGATTCAAAACTATATAGTTATTACTAAGTTCAAATTTCCTTTGCTTCCTCTCGTTAGATTATTCCTTTACGTTTCTTCGACCTACTGGCAATTCTGTTTACTTGCCGGTCGCTTTTATACTCATTTCGTTGTGGATATGAAGTCATTCAAAAGAAGTTGTGCAAATTTTATCCAAAATCGGAGTCAATTCATAGTTCAACAATATCCACAGTCATAAGTATGACAACAACAAAGATTTCGTGAAAACAGCCTACCACACAAGAAACCATTTAGAAACAATAATAAAATTGTAGATCAAAGGAGTTTATCAAGTCGACCATCAATGCAATCGTCACAAGACAAATTGGATTTTTCAATATGAGTGTGTGCAAATTTTTTAATTTAATTTAATAGATTTAATTAACTAAATTATTTAATTTTTATTAATTTTAACAATTTAATGGAAAGAAGTATATTTTAACAATTATAGATCAATTTAGTAAATTTATTTGAGGGTTCAGGTAAAAAAATAAAGAAGTTGCATGACAGAAGTTTCATTTTCGAATTTCAGAATGGAAAATGAAATTTAAAAATGTTGAAAGGATCAAACATTTTAAAGCGAGGGTTGGTGTAGGATAACAGCAAATAATACCTATTTGAAATAATATTTATGCATATTGAATTTTTATGACTGAATATTATCTAATGTGTGTCTGAATGTCAAAGGTTTGATATTGTATTATGTATGCATGTATGTATCCTACTCAAGATACTTACAATATAATCCTCTTCCGGAGTGATATATAGATTTTTAGTCATAATAAATCTTATGTCTCCAAAGGTTTTTTTACAAATACGATTGCTTAATTTCATTAAAAATATTTTTAAGAATGTAAAGTTAATGAAAAATATAACATTTTCTTTATAAATATTAATAACTTTTATCATCCACTAATAATATGTACTCACATAATTTATGCGCTTTGGTCAAACACTTTTATTATAGTCTTTTATTGTGTATTTTAAGACCTATAATAAATTAATACTTTCAAGATAAAAACCAAAATAATATTTTAATCACAATATTTAACCTCTTAACGGTTTAACCCGTATATATACGGGCAAACTGAATATGGAATTTTGGATTATCCCGTATATATACGGCAGGCTTCATATTAAATTAAAAATTTAATTTAAATGGAATTCTGTGCTTCTGTTTCGTTTTAGATTATCCCGTATGGATTCGTACGCTGTCTGTACAAGCCCAGTATATTTCTTGAACCATATAAGATTTTGATGAAATTTTCTTATGGATAACATCCTTATAATTTAGTCTTTCATTATTGACAATAAAAAAATACGACCTTTTTTGAGACGTTTTCCAGGAGAAATGGGACAGGTAAGAGGTTAAAAGAAAGGATTTATAAACGCATTTAATATTCTGAATAAGAAATATCAATCATAAAATTACGTAATCCATATGTTGGCGTTTTGGCGAAAAAATTGAATGAATTAAGGTAAACTTTGGTCTCAATACTTGAAATCCCCATGATTTGAAGTATTCGCGACCAATTTGACCATGATGACCGTCATGTTGGTAATGCACACTGCTGGTGAAAAGTAAATGGCAGGTAAGCTACTATCTTATAACTGATCCCCTTTACTTTTCTGAAGTGTCCTTAGCGGCCGTTAGAAGGACTTACGTTGTTAGTTCCTGTATTCATACCTCTCTACTTCCAGCTTTATTCTGTCTCGACTTCAGTGACCACTTTATCGCAACATTACATTAGCAAAATTATCCCATATTATATTAGTTCAGAATGAAGACAAAAACATAATGAAGGAATTCATTATTAGGCAAAGTCAAAGCACTAAAATGAACATTAATGAACATTGTTATTCACAAATTTGATGTAGGTGAACCGTATCTCTGATCGATAAGTAGAGTCGGGCTTTACCAGCCATTTCACTAAATGTCCGGGACCAACTCGTTTTTACTGACTGGCAATATGTATGCCTCCTCGAGCAGTTTTATGAGGGTCGATTGATTAATGTAATTGTACCAGCGCGACGGTTATCAGGTCTCATTTTCTCGCGTTGCGCTCTGCCTTGGAGAGGTTTTTCCTCCTTGTCTTGTCGACAGTGGGCACAGAAGTGGGTGCGCAGAGATCCACTACCGGCGCAACTACTGACTGGTTTATTCCGACTGCAGACGGCGAACTGTGGCTGGCAGATTAGATGACGAACAACCGACTCAGGCGGGCGGAAGGAGATCCGGAGGAAGGTGATGTGCCGGGGTGAGTATATTGTTTTAGGTGCGTATGTATACATATAATTTTAATGAATTAAAGTTTGCATAATCTAAAGAAAATTGATAAAGTTATAGTATCGGAACATTTAAACTTAGCTGTGTGATAAAAATTAATGTTTTAGTGAATTAAAGTTTTTAAAAAGAAATTGAGAGAGTAGCAGAAAAATAATTTAACATACAAACACAGCACACGTGATAAAAAAATGCATGTAAATTTTTGAGTCTTTAATGAATAAAAGTGATTAGTATATAATTAACATATTAGTATTTCCAATTTATCACAAAAACATGGCTGAAATATTCTAGAGAAAATTTTTCTAGAGAAAATGAAGAAAAATCTCACTAAGATTTTTAAGATTATTTATGAATTTAATATTTCTTTAGAATTTCAGATATTATTTTCAGTATACTTATAATGAAACCAAATATCTCATTGTCTGGTTTAGAAAATATTTTCGCTATATATTCAAAACCAATTAAATATTTTACAATTAAAATTGGAAACGTTGCCATTTTTGAAGGTGAGGAATGTAGTCATTAATTTACATATAATTTAAATTTTTTACAATATTTCAGATTTCTTTCTAAATTATGCTTTTTGTGAAGGTTTAATTTCAAATATGCAACCAGGTTCTTCTATTTCTTTTGATTTCGAGAATAAAATCGAAAAACGTAAATTTTATTAACATATTATTAAAAAAAAGAATATTTTGATAGAATCAGAACTTGGCAAAATTCGATTAATTGATGCTTTCGAAAATTGCGAAGATAACTATGAATTTGGGAGATTGTTGAGAATCGCCAAAAAATAGTTTGGAAATAAACAATTGCTCCATTAAACAATATACTCTCTAACATCGTGTTCATTAATCGCTAAGGCGTTGCTGGAGCCGTTGATTATTCAAATGGAAGTCGAATGAAACAAAATTGACCTTTTTTGGAATTAAAAGCCGTTTTCTCTTGTGCTTCTACTACTAATGCGACCTGATAGTATGCTTGTCCAAGATGTGAGGAAGAAGGAAATCTAGATCTTGATATGTTCTCGAGTAATTGGGATAAGTTGGGCATAGGGAAAGATTCTCTTTCTGTCATGTTATTCAACTATCGATAATCTACGCACATTCTTATGATTTCTTTCTTCTACTGTTATCGTTGGTTTCATTGTTAGCGCATCTTTTAATCTTCTGTGTCTAACTCGTCCAGTTATAATTTCATTGGCAATCTCCTCTACCCTCATTCCTGAATTAATAACTTCACCCATATTATTTTTAATATACTGATTTCGAAGGTTGCATATCTCTCCCTTTCCTCTTGTCTAATTGCAGCAAGTTCTTTAATCTTGTCTATAATCGTTAATTTAATTGTAAATGTTTCGGAAAATCATTCTTTAGCTGCTTTATCTGTTGTTTTTTCTGTTTTGAAATTTTTCCACAGCTTAGCCGCTTCATCGCAAAGGAGAATATCGAATGCTTCTTTCCTCTTCAAATCATTCCTAGCGATCCAATCATCAATTACCTGTATCCATTTTTCAGCTTCCTTGGTACATCTGCCGTCGAATCTTCTAATTTACATATCCAAGAGTTCTCGTACACGTTTTTGTAGTGCGTCTCTTGCAGATCTTTTCCCTTTCTCCTTGAGTCGTCATTGTGTGAACATTTTCGGCGTGGTCACCAGTTACAAGAATCGGTTCCATTTAAAGATTTATTTAATTATTAACACAGAGTGATCACTCTTAAATAGTAATGTATATTGCGCAATAACTAACACATTGTATTGAATTACGCAATTACTCACATTTGGCCTCTACTATTACTATACTTGTCATTGTTAACATCATCATTATTGTTATTACCATTGTAGTTATTGCTTTTATCACCACTACGAGAATCAGCCTCGGGATCTCGAGGTTGTTTACAAAACCCTTATGAATAACATAAGGAGTTTTTTCTTGTGTGATTATAATTTTCCTATTTGGTGTTGAATCTGGATTATTTAAGCAGAGACTAACAAGCAATTCACGTACGCTGAGGCCTTCATTTGAACGTACCGACGTCTGGAATCAATGTAGTTTCGTCTAGATTTCGTAAGCAAACTGAATAAGACGATCGAGTATCAGCATAGGCAGATCGAAGAAAGTCAAATCATCATGCGAGATTTGAAGAAGATCGATCATTTGTGAGCAGGCCCAACAAATAGCAGTTTAACGGATCTATTTAATCCGGATCCATTTGAGATCATACTGGGGCCATATAACATGCCTATTGATCTTTCTTCATTTGAAAAGAAACCATCTGTTAAGACCCGGCTGAGGAAAATGAAAAGAACAGATTGAAACGTCTAAATAATGTATATGCATTGATTAGACTAAAATGTTTTGAAATGAAATTGAACTGACAAATGAGTAACGCGATTGAATCGCGAGTATAGTTTGATTACTAAGTGAAGTAGAATAATAATTGTTCAAGTCTTTTTTGAGAAATTCTTATTATACATGAACGATATTTCGAATTATAGACTAATTATTGAAAAAAATTACTAAGTATTGGTATATGATCATAAGAAGAGACAGGCAAGGGTTAGGGCATGGTATGTTCTATTGTAAGTCCATGAACCAATCGGTACGTCAGAACACCAGCAGTCCTAGATAAAGAATTAATTTCTTTATACGCACTGTTGTGCATTACCAACGCCGTTCGACGGGTAAATAGTAGTCAATGAATATTATGGGGTTTAACAGGGAATTTCTCTCATCGTATTTCTCTGACATTTAGAACCTCAACTGGAATTTTTTTGTATGATTATGATTGTTTTTAATGCGGAAATAAATTTCCTTTTGCTTTATTCTATGATCTATTATATTAAACAAACTGCTAGAGTAAATTTCCTGCTATACCAATGTGCAATTGAGAATGGCTAATTGGACATTAAGTAAAATCCAGTCAATTGCGCTTTTTATTTATTTTAATATTAACAATAATTTTTAATGTTTAATTCAATGTATTTTCTTTTTTATTTAATATAAATATTTTTTAGATTTTAAGGTGAATAAAGTAAGACATATATTTTAACATGGACATAAACCAAACATTTCTCCTATAATGCCTTGTTTCATCATAAATTAAGGATAGAATCTTTTAATGTGATGCTAGTAATTTCTCAAATTATTCTAATCTGGTTTTTGGAGTTCAACATTAACTTCTTGGTGTATTGCAGAAAATCTATTATTGAAACTCATTCTGCTAAATTCATGAGCTGAGAAAACTTTAATCCTTTCTACATTTTTAATTTCACTAAAAACAATGTAGGCGGAGTTTTAAAATGGGTTAGCATCAGAGATATTCTCAAATGTATTCAAATTTAATCGTTTTAGAATTAAAATTTTAGAGTTTATTAAATTTTCTGGAGTTTAATTTTGTCCATTTGTGTGTAAACTTTATTATGTAGATTTTGTGAACCTTGCGTGCGTACATGTATTTATTTTCTTCCAACAATGGATTTTTAAATCCGTCTATAGTGTAAACCATAATTTAATGTCATGGATTTAATTAAATATCTCCTGGGTTCGACACAAACACGTAGATTTTATTTATATTAATTATCTTTTAATCAATGTTCATTTAGCCATCTTCAATTGCCCTCTGGTGTAAAGAATTTCACTAATTTAATTCATTTCATGTAATTTTTAAAATTAGCTATTAATAGCTAGATTTTTAAGCATTATACTACTTTATCTAATAATTTTACAAATTTTTCATCGTCAGCTGATTTTAATGTCTATTATTTTACGAATTTTGATAAAGAACTATAATTCGAATAATAATTATATAAAGAAATAGCATTTAATAATATTTGTTTTTAATTTTCAAATTTTGAAGATTAAATAAAACACTTTATTTATATTAATAAAAAGTTTGGCGGTACTTTTAATTCTGCTTCGTGCTTTTTAAATACTTGTTTAACGTATTGAGGTAAACAGTTTAGTTGTAATTCCTTTCGATAATTTTGTATAGAATAAATATGGTTTTAAATCAAGAATTTAAAGAATTGTTGGAGAAATTACAATCTCAGGATAATGACATTCGAAATCAAGCTGAAGTGAGAAATTTGTTTCTTTCAATATTTATTTATTTTTAATTTTAGTTAACTTATGACGGTATAGAAGCTAAAACACGATTTGAACTGTTATTGCAATTTATTTCATCACAAGAAGATGACCAACTTAGAATATTTTCTGGCGTTCTATGTCGTCGCCTATTAGATAATTCGTTTGATGAATCGTTTAGAAGCTTATCTGAAGAAACTCAAAATTTTACCAAACAAAAGTTACTTGAATGGATTGTAAAAGATGCTCAGCCGCAAATTAGAAAAAAATTATCTGAAATCGCGGTTGAAATAGCTCAAGAACAATTTGGTATCATTTTCTAATTGTTCTATTAAATATAGTAATTAATTCATAGATGACAATGGAAATTTATTATGGCCCGAATTGCTAAGTTTTATCTTCGAGGGTTGTCTTAATAGTCAGGATTCAAACCTAAAAGCAATCGGTTTGCAAATGTTTTCGTCACTTCCAAATTTACTGGGTGATCAATTATTATCAAATATAAACTCAATCTGTCAGATTTTTGCCAAAACCATGTCTCGAACTGATGAATCAGGAAACATCCAAAGTCTTGAAGTTAGAGTTGCTAGTGTTAAGACATTTACATCCTTCATTGGATCTCAAATCGATGAGAATAGTTCTTTTCCGCAAATGGCGAACATAATACCTATGATGTTGACTGTAATAATCATTTTTATGATATTTTTTTAATTTGATGACATTATTATGAAGACAACGGCAGATTCGATAACAAACAATCCGGATGATGATTCATGCATGAAAGCTCTTGTTGATATTGCAGATTCGGCTTCCGAATTTTTGAAACCAAGAATGAATGAAATATTGGAATTATGCATGAATGTAAGTTTTTGCCATTTGATTTTATAAGAATTTGTAAGTTAAATAATATTTCAACAAAGTTTATTGTTTAACATAATTATTACCAAAAATATATTTATTTATAAATTATTTAAAATCTGTTTAGATTTCTGCTTAATTAGTCGGTAGATTTATGAAATTGGTGACTTTATTATTTGTTACTGGATTCAACTTTTTATCTTATTTATCCACATTTTCATTTGGATTAGCTGGGTAATTAATTCGAATTTTATTTGTGAATATAATTTCAACTCATAATTAAATTCTATGAAATTTATTATATCTTATTAATGCTAAATCTCAATGAAATTTCAATTTTTTTTGGTATTGATATTTTATTTAATTAAAATTAATTTTAGTAAGCTACTGATTAATAGTCAGTGGATATAAAATTATAAATTTTATTTTATTATAATTTATATTTCTATACAGTAAAATTTTGTTTAACACCTCTTAACCGAAATGTTAAATAAATTGTATTTGTTCTTCAAAATAAGCTAAAGATGTTTAAATTATTTTTTGATGAAATCAATAATCAACATTCCCCCGCTAGTATATCACACCAGCCTCTTAATAATAATAAATTCACACTATTGAACTTAAGTAAATATTAATTGTTATTTTTTTTTGCATTTAGACAATATTATTTCTATGTAATTTTTAAATTGAAATTTTATTTTTCATTAATTTAGCAAGTGCTTATGTGGCATAATAATTTAAAGTAATATAAATGTTGATGATTTTATCATCTAAAAAGAATTTTAGTTTCATTTAATAGATCATTGCATAATTTCTTTTGAATACAAATTTTTATGTTATTATTCTACTGAATATTTTGTCAGTAGATTTACGAAAATGATAAATAATCATTCTTCTTATCTTTATTAAGATCGACAACACAAATAATAGATATTTATCTTTAAATAGTAATAAATACCGATAAAAGATTTTTATCTCTGTTGCGCATTTATTGATTTTTTCAATATTGTATTTTTCAGATATTGCATAATGTCAATGTAGATGAATCACAGAAGCATCTTGCGGTTGAAGTGTTTGTGTCGTTGACTGAAAATTGTCCAGGAGTTGTTAGAAAGTACTCGAACCATATGCAAGGATTTATTCAAATATTATTTAAAGTTGTTGAAATAAGTTTTATGAAAATTGGATAATTTTCCCATACAACTAGATGCTGACAGACCTTGACGACGATCCTGAATGGGCCACAATGGATATTGAAGAGGAGGAAGATGATTCATCACCGAGTATAATCGCTGAAATGTCTCTGGATAGAATTGCATGCGCTATGCGAGGTAGAAAGGTATTGAATGAAATAACTCGCACGGTTCCCGCTATGCTTCATAGTGGTAAGTGCCAGAAATGCCTTTGAAAATTTGCAATTATCCATCTTTCAGCCAATTGGAAAGATCGTCACGGTGGATTGATGGCGATTTCATCTTGTGCAGAAGGATTAAATAAAGTAATGGAAGAAATTCTTGGATCAATTATCGATGAAATTGTGCCACTGTTGTCTGATGAGCATCCTCGGGTGAGATATGCTGCTTGCAATGCTGTCGGACAGTTGTCGACAGATTTCGGGCACAAATTACAGAAATCATATCACGGGAAAATCGTGCCGGCTTTGTTATCGGTATTAGATAACGATCAATTTCCCAGAGTTCAAGCATACGCTGGAGCAGCTATGGTTAATTTCTGTGAATCGTCACCGAAATCTGTCATTCTCCACTATTTGCCAGCGCTCACTGAAAAGTTGCTGCTTGTTTTACAGAAAAAATACAACGAACTCGTACAAAGCGGCCGAAAACTTGTATTGGAACAAATCGTGACAACTATTGCCGCGGTGGCCGATTCGGTTGGGGAAAATTTTGTTTCCTATTATGATGGATTCATGCAATTTCTCAAATTTCTCATGGAACAATGCAATGCTGAACATTTGCGTTTGTTACGCGGGAAAACTATCGAGTGCATTTCATTGATGGGATTGGCTGTTGGCCGGGATCGATTCATGTCAGACGCACAAGACGTTATGCAGCTACTGTTGAAATCACAAACCGCTACCGATGACGATACCGATGACAACTCGAATCCCGCCGATGATCCACAGCACTCTTACATGATTAGTGCTTGGGCTCGGATGTGTAAATTGCTCGGTAAATCATTTGCTGAGTTTCTTCCACTCGTCATGAAATCGGTCCTGAAAACCGCAAGCATTCGACCGGATGTCTGCATGATGTACAACGAAGAAGCAGAAGAAATCGATAAAGATTGGCAAGTCGTTAAGATTGCTGACGATCAGAATTTTGCGATCCACACAAGCGGGCTCGAAGACAAAGCAACTGCTTGCCAGATGTTGGTATGCTATGCCAGAGAGTTGTCGGATGCATTCTGTCCCTATGTGCTACAGGTCGCCGATATCATGATTCCTTTGCTGAAATTCTATTTCAATGAGGAAGTGCGAAGCAGTGCTGCAGATATTATCCCGTTTTTGATTGACTGTAGTCGGCCGTTGGGTGCCAACGTGACAAATGCTCTTTGGGATCGAATGATTGCAGCCCTGTTGATTGCAATCCCCGATGAACCGTATAAAGCTCAAATCGCTGAAATGATGGATGCGATTGCTGAAGGTATTAAAAAAATGGGTAGAGAATCGATCAGTCGGGAACGAATGGAAATATTGATTGGGATAATGAATGGACAGTTTGAGGAAATGTTTAAGAATCAAGACGCGAGAGCCGAGAAAAGAAAATCGGATGAATACGATGAGGAAGACGAGGAACAACTGGAAAATGATAAGGATGAAGATGACAACGTACTGTGTAAGTTAGTGGATTTGATGCACGCGCTGTTCCTGGTGTACAAAGAGGACGCTTTGCCAGTTTTCGACCAGTTACTCCCGAATGTTATGAAACTACAGGAAAATGACCGCCCATGGACCGATTTCCAATATTGCATCTGTTTCTGGGACGACATGATTGAAAGTGTTGGATCGATCAGTTGGCAGTATTGTCAACACTATTTGCCTGCATTGGTCAATGGTCTCAGGCACGAACGCAAGGAAATCCGCCAGGCTGCCATTTATGGGTTTGGATTGATGGCAATGTATGGTGGTGTTGAATTCATCGAAGTACTGAGAGAGGCTGCGCCGGTTCTCGTTGAACTTGTTGAAGCTTCATGTTCAAGAGATGACGAGCTCAACACGAGCACCGAAAATGCAATCAGTGCATTATCAAAAATTTGTAAATATCGACCAGAATGTGTTCCCAATGGTGATTTAGGGGCTTTTCTGCCCACTTGGTTGAGCTGGTTACCGATATGGGAAGACAGTGAGGAGACTCCTCACGTTTTCGGATTTCTGTGCGACTTAGCGGAAACCAATAACATGGTCATCAGTAATAACTTACCACATGTGATCCGATCAATTGCATATTGTCTAATGAGGGAAGGAATGCCTGAGGAACATCCAACTTTTAGGCGGTGTATGAATTTAGTCAAAATGGTCCAGGTGAGTTCTCATTTTGCTTTTTATTTTGTTTATAAAATGTTAATTTCATTATTGTGACAATTATCTTGATATTCTTTAGGTCAATCGCGATTGCTTTACCAGTTGTATTAATACCCTGTCAAAAGAAGAGCAAACAGCATTACAGAAAGCTTTAGAGAGATCCTTGCAATAAAAATATGTTGAAATGGAATAAAGATTAAATTCATTGCATAAATATATTTATTTATTTAAACGATTGATGAAAATAAATTATATTGATTTTATTATAAATTTTATTTATTAATGATAGCTAGATAAATGTCATAAAATTTCATATATGGCTAATTTTGTTTTGTGTGATTTATTCCCACATAGACGGGATACTTTTTTATTATACAATATCGACTTTTCCTTCGGCACGTACCTATCGATCATGAGTCCTGAAATTTAACAAGCACTAGAACAATAATTTCAACAACTAAATTGAATAATTTTTGAATAGCCAGTTTCAGTAATCAAAATTTGTGGCAGCATAATTTACTCATTATGTTTTTCAGAGATATTTTAGTGTTTGTAATTATATATTTCCTAAAGGGAATTGAATCGCAGTTAATATTTTTGAAGTCAGATTGACAAACAATTGATTTAATTTGGTTGCTTAACATTCGAGATTTATTTACTTTATTTGACAGTAGTTTGCGATGATTTATAGGTAGTATGTGTCGAGTTTGATCACTGGTTCGTTTTCTACAGAGATGGTTGCTGCTGCAATTAAAATGTTGACAATTAGTGTAACTAATTTAGATTTATAAATATAACCAAGATATAGCGTCAACAAAATTAATTTGTACTCTACCATAGCTCCTTCGTGTGTAAATACGAGCCATAATATCCTTAATCAATTCGATTATGGTCCTTCGTTTGTAAATACGACTAATAATAATTCTTTACTAATTTGATTATGGTCTTTCGTATGTAAATATGACCAATAATCATTCCTAATTTTTATTATTTATTCTTTTAATTTCCAGTTGGCAGATTTTTCGAATGCGTTATTTCTCTTAACTGTGTTGGTGATTGCAACTTCTTGAATTTATTATACGTGTTTTATTTATTCTCAGTTGTTGTGTACTTTATTTTGTATTGTTTGGTGTATGATCATATATTTTAATTCAACTTGGTGCTGTTTTTATGCTATGTATTTCCGACTCATTAAAACAAGCTCTCAATTTTCGGTTCTAACCCAACAATTTTATAAGTCATTTTAATTTTATTCTATCGATCAATAGTCATAAAAAATCTTGAATTAATTTGTTACCTTGTTTGTATAAAATATCTTCATTTAAATCTCTTCCTAAATTTGAAAGTTTTTTAAAGGTGATTCTGTATCTTTCTTCATAACCTTCAATTTCTTCATTGACTTCATATAATTTACCCACTTTTGTTGACATGAATGCTCTTATGAATGTTCTTTGCAATTTTTGAGTTAAATAATAAAATCTAAGTTTTTCTAAGAAAATGTCCAGACGGTTTCCAATGGTAAAGATTTTTGACTTTGGAATAAAAGCATTTAATTGGTTATTTATCGTGGGTCCTGGCTTGATCGCCATGATGAAAGACTTTGGAGACAAGATTTATTATCAACTAAAAACGGATTATCGCTCAGGGGGAACTAATTATATTGTATACTATTTTTTGAGCAAGATATACACATAAATACATAATACAATACCGCACTTATCACACCCAGACATACATTACACAATATTCAGCCATACAAATTCTAACATGCATAATAATATAATAATAATAATATAATAATATAATAATATAATAATATAATATACCTATTATAAAATTTTCCATCCTAAAGTATGGAAGTACGACCAATAATCATTCTTAATTTTTGATCTTATTAATTCGTTCTTTTATTTATGGTTCTCTTATTTTCGAGTTGGAAGGTTTTTGATTTCAATGTTTCTTCCTTAACTAAGTTGATGATTGTAACTTCTTTCGTTTACCGTTTCTATTATACGCATTTATTTATCTTCAAGGTGTTGTGTACTTTAGTTTGTATTATTTGATGTAAAACCATAGATTTTGACATTCATGCAAAATACAATAACGCAATTGATATCAGAAGGTAAAACATAACAAGATCACACTCAGTCATGTTTTTAGTACACCTTTTAAGTTTGTCATAGATAGCTTTATGAATGATAGTGAAACACAGCCATATCCTTTCAATAACCTTATTTTGTAATTTAAAAATATACAATAAATGAAACAAATAGCCTCGAACTTAAATCCATCAAACATGTCGAATGAAAACCAATACTACTAATGAGCACTTAGTAAAATAGATGAAAACACTCAACTACAAAAAGAAAAAAGTTGCCCTTATTGAAACACAGTAAACTCACATTCAATTAGTAGATTAAGATCAGGGAAAATTTCGCTTTCTGTGCTTGTTTGTATCACACCTTTTCGGTCGCAACTCGCTTCTCTTCATTTTCCCATTCGTAACATCGCATAATCATTGATCATCAGCATGTACCCGTTGCTAACGACGCTAGTCCTGTACATTAGTTGGTAGCCGTTATCAAAAAGTGAGTCTAATTTCAAGGACTAATAATACCTTGAATTACCTCTGGTTTCCCAGTGTTACCATAAAATATGCTGCGCCCTATCTCTCAATCGTCCCCATTACAAATATTGTTTTTTTAAATTAGATTCTGACATCACTCGCTTTGGTGTACAAAATTCTAATTAGAAAATTAAAAATACAAACAGGAATTTATAGTATTAAATTTAAAAAATAAGAAAACTTGACAAATCAGTTCCCATAGAAAGCTGTTGTCTAAGTGTCATTCTTCTACAACAAGTTCTACCAACTGTTAGAAGTATTTAATCAATAGAATTGATAATTAATTCCTGTTCTGTAAAATTTGCGTAACGTTAGATATAAAGGTATGTTAACTTTAGAGAGCTAATATCTTCAATTATCCTGGATTGTTGAATTCCACGAATTCAAATGTTCTAAAATGTTTCCTAAACTCTGTTAGTCAATAGTTATGCAGTTGAAATTTGTATTTCCAAAATTCAGCTTTTTCGATATTTATGCGTTTTGAATTTATACTAATTAGTTGCTGAAATGTAATCGCAATAAACTAGAGTGACCAGACGGCCCGGATTATGCAGGACTTTCCGAGATTTCCTTGCATTGAAAATTGTCCCGGAAAGTGTCCCGTATTGCACACCTTAACTTATTATTGCTATCTATTTGTAAAGTAACTTTTTTCCAATTAAATAACACTGCTTTGGTTTAACTACTAACAATTATTTGATTTCAAAAATTTCAAATGTTTCAATTCAAGTATGTCATGAGCTTTTAGCGAATTCACATTGCTTAAGTATTAAAAAATCTATTTCTATAATTGCTATTTCAGTTTAAAAAGTTTAAGTGTACAAAACAAAAGTGCAAAGTTAAAATTTTTTTTATAATTGTGTCCGAAAAAGGTTTTTTGGTTTCTTCTTCCTTCTGTTTTTTTGTAAAGTTGTGTACAATATGATTAGATATACATATGGTTAAATAATTAGTATACAGTCTTTTTTAAAATGAAAATATGCAATTTACACACTTTTTAGTGAAGAATAGTGTTCTTGTCATATTATTCCATAATGCACACATTATTAGTGTGTATTTATACATATCACTAGTATAAAGTAGCCAGAAGTCCCGGATTAGGCAGTTTTGATTTGAACATGTTCCGCATTCCAATAAATGATATCTGGTCACTTAACAATAAGCACAATATCTGTCTCTATGCAAATGTAGTCTCAAACTATTTTGTTATCGAACTGGACAATTACTTGACCTTATATTTTATATGAAAAATTTGTAGTGATTTGTATTATTAATTTACTATAATTAAATAATTAATTACTTTAAACATCCATGAAAAGAGAATTAGCCGACCGAAAAGAAAGACACATCAGATCCAATAACAATAATAACTTATACATTGGAAATAGATCATACTTAAGAAACCTATTCAAGAACTACATAAACGAAAATGAAGAAACACAACAGAGAAGAAACTTAACAGACGAAAACTGTTGCTACATCCTCCGATTATTTTTTCCATTGAATAAAAATGGTGTCACTGGAGCTCTAACGAAAAGATTGTAACCTCAATCAAAATACGATATTATAAAGACAAATCCGTCACAAGTGCAATCATATTCAACTATATTCTAATTAGTGAGGGATCTTTCGATTATTTTTTCCACTGAATAAAAATGATTAAACGTAAAAATTCGAAAAAGAGAGATAAAGTTTTCACTTTGTCACCCCCTAAACTTGACTTAATAATTAATTAGATTTAACGACTATATTTATCATGAGAGTTAATTGTGCTTCCGCTCTAGCACTACATCATTCATCCGTCATTCGAATTCAATAATAACTATTATATTTAATATATCAAATAGAAACAGCCAAATTTACATAAGAAACAAAATAGTATTACTGGTGGTTTTGTTGGCTAATTTGTTTAATTGATGATTTTCTACGTGATTAAGTTTAAATCGACTTACGGATATATCTGCATGTTATTTTCGACATGCACTTTCGCCAAAATCTTCATTAAATTTGGGTCAAATAAGCTTTTATTATAATGTACTCCAAACCTCACACACAATATTAAGAATGACATACCGTATTTTTCGGACCATAGGCGCAATATCATTGATCGACTGCTAACGGTTTTATTTTCATACATAAGGCGCTACACATTAAATGACACAAAACTCCGATACGTCAAACTTTATTCAACTCTTTCACAATAACTCTCAACATTGTCAGTGTTACACACATAAAATACAAAACGATACACTGACTTTTTGGTTTATTCTATTCCTCTACCAAAAATCCATTAAATTCTTCATCTTCAGTGTCTGAGTTTAACAGTTGGGCGATTTTGTCATCAAGCATGCCCGGATCCCTCCCATCATAATTATTAGAGTCAGTCTCGTTGCTGTTACTTAGCTGTTCAGTGATGATTCCGGCCTTCTTGAAAGCTCGGATGACACTGGAGATTGATTCCTTCGCCCAGGTATACACGATCCACTGGCAGATAGTGGCGTAACTTTCTCGGTGTTGCCTTCCTGTCTTGGTGAATGTGTCTTCACCTTCTGTCATCCAATGTTCCCACGCAGCTCGCAATTTAACTTTAAACGACCTATTGACATAAATATCTAGCGGCTGGAGTTCTTATAGAAACTTTTACATTTCGGATTTAGGTGTAAAATCGGTTCTAGGTCAGAAAGCACAACCATAGATTAGGCTCACCACATTATAATGCGAACTGACGATTTTTGAGAAAATGAAAGGATTTTAAGTGCACCTTATGGTCCGAAAAATACGGTAGTTAATTTAATCTCGTTTAATTTAAGCAGTATTTAATTTATAAGAGTGAGACATCACTACAGTTCACTTGGTATGCTTCAACAAAATACAACTTTTTAAACAAATTAAAATACTTTTAAAAGTAATTTCAAAAAATTAGGTTTTCAATATTTCAAATAATTACATAAAACAACTCAAAATCTTTTATTTTAATTGATAATTCTCTACAATAACAAAATTTGTGATTGTTTTCTAATAAATTAATAATAGAAAAAAGAATAAGAAAAAATCAATGAGTAAGTTTTTTAAACATATTATTTCAATCTAATGAATTGGATATTGAATGGTTCGACATCCCGAATGAAAACTGCGTTTCTGTCATCAATTATTTCCTGTTTTTTATTTTTACCCCATACCAATTTGTAATTGTCGACCAATAGCATTATTAGAATAAACAAAACGTTTTCAGAAAATGTGTTACCAACACAAGTTCGTAAACCGAGTCCGTAAGGTACAAAATCCTTCCGTCGTTTAAAAGTGCGCCCATCTTCACTCAGAAAATTCTGAGGATCAATAATATCTGGATTTTTCCATCGTTTTTTGTCATGATGAATTGCATAGAGATTAAGAACTATTAATGAATTCTTTGGAATTTCATATGGTCCGATATTGATGTCATCCATTGTGGCATGAAAATCTGTAAAGGTATCAGCTGAGGCAAATCTTTGAAGTTCGCATAAAACAGCATTTGTATAAGGCATCTTGGACTTCCAGTGTAAGGTTACTTCGACATTATTGTCATCTCTGAATTTGTTGATTTCTGCCCGAATATTTTCTTGAATACTTGGATATAAGGCTAACAATCCAAATACCCATACGAAGGAATTTCCTAGCCCTTCTTGACTAGCAAATATGACATCAATTAAAGAATGTTTCACGTGCAAATCTGTCAATTTTATACCTCTGAAAAAAATTAAAATGTGAATAATAATAATAATAATAATAATAATAATAATAATAATAATAATAATAATAATAATAATAATAATAATAATAATAATAATAGATAGATAGATTGGCCACAGTAGGTCCAACCCCCAATGAGGATTTTTTTCTTCCTAAAATCTCTATATTTTTATGTAGGTCAACTAAATTATACATAGGTCAACTCAAATTTTATGATTTTTCACGAATCTTTTAGAGTTTTTTGTAGGTTAAACCAGTCGTTGATTTTTACATCGTTTTTCTTTCTTTTGAAGATTTTTATAGAAACTATTATAATGTTTGTGAATCATTGGTACATATCTTTTGAGTTTATTTCTTTCTGAATTTCGTTAATTTTGTTGGGAACTGGTTGGATTGCACTGCATTTGATTGGTTGAATTGAATTGCATTTGTTTTGATTGTATCACTTTTCTAAAAACAAAAAGTAAATATTTATGTTTGTTGCGCATTAAAGGTTTTACTCTATACACAATTATATAAATACTAATATATATCATTGACCAATATACATATTTTTTGAAATTATTATACCAGTGTGGACAGAGTATATTGTCCAGGGATATATTTGCCTAAGTGGAAATGCCATGGTAGTTATTTGGCCAGTCGGTGCCGATACCACTACCATTTCCACTTGTATTTCTTATAGACTTGTATTCTAGTAACTATTGCTAAAATTGCAAATGATAACACACTCGTAGCTATTACATAAAAGGGCCATTGTGACTTAATTGTCTTATTTTGGAAAGCTTATAATTCCTTCCAATTATTTATAACTATTAGCTTCCCCGTAAGTAATTTTATGAGATTTTCCTCGAACTGTTTTGGTGTATCTTGTATATCCACCCTTATCAATTTTTTATATATTTGTCTGACAGGTTTATATGTCGTTTCCCTGTTTATGTTTGTGATGATTGTTGGGTGGATATTGAATTTATGGTAGTTGTTGTTATGATGGTCGTCGGTATAATTTTCTCTATTGGTTTATATCTGTTTACTATAGTGGTTCTTATTCTTTTGCATCTTATCTGTGATGTGTCTACTAAGGTATTCCATTGTGCAGAGATAGTGTAACTGGTGTCAGGTTGTAAGTTTATGAATTCGACACTATTTCCTTTCTCAAATTCGTCAGTTGATCTATCCTCATTTCTTTCATAAGTTTAGGTATACTGTCACTTGTTTCTAGATATAGATCTCTTATTGGCGATGTATTTAGATTATATACTTTAACCTTATAAGGTGAGATGTTAATTAAGATATTCCTTATCATATGCTCTATTGAGTGTATGTTTTTATTTTCTGTTTCAGTTGACCTGCTTAACCCTATAATCATTAGAAATGTTACTGCCATTATTAGTGCTTTTTGTGATCGTAGTCTATATTTTTGGGGTGGTTTTTCTATTAACTCTGTTTCTGATAATTTACATTTGTTAACATGTACTATTATAGGATCCTCATTTTTGTGTTTTTGTAGATGTAGATTTTCCTGTACTACATTTACCACCCCATATGGTCCTTTGAATGGTTTTGCTAATTTGGTTGTTTTGCCTTTATCTACTTGTGGTGGCATAAGTCTAATCTTATCTCCCACTTTGAAATTATGAGGTTTGCTAGTTTTATCATAATCTGCCTTATACTGTTCTTGTCTAAATTTAACTTTTAAATTTGAACTTTATATACCTTTTGTAGTATCTCTTGCATTAATGTTACGTAATCTGGTGCATCTAAATATTGTGATACTCAAGGCTCGAAAATTGTAACAATCGGTGTCACAGGCTCTCTTATGAACATTAAGAAGTATGGCGAATATCCAGTTGTCTCATTGGGTTTATGCTTAATTATACCGAAGAAATTAATATATCAATTTCATTGCTTTCTTGTCTTTCTACTACAGAAGATATAATATTATTGTCAATGACATTTATTCCATAGTCGATTATATATTTACGCCGTTTGAAATACAACTTAACTTTATCATTATCTCCTTATTTTTTGGCCAATTAGCTCTGGGTATCTGTTTCACTTTGTTTAGTTTTGTGCAGATGTGTACCCCTGTATTACGTATAAGTATCCTCAAAAGGTCCTTTACCTCAATAGTTATATTCAGTGATTCATGTAATTCCTTATTTTTCCCCACAAATTCACCATAACATTTTATTATCTCCTTCAACTCTATTTCTAATTCAAATACTCGTGTCATATTTTGTCTCTTTACCATTAGTGGTATCAAATTTCTCAAACATTCTAAGTCGATTCCTTCGACTTGAACTTTATTTATTATATGCAATGTTTCATTATCATCATAAGGCCATGTCTCTAATGTCTCTTTTAGATCCTCTTTTAATTCTTTATATCTGTTTGCTTCGGCAAGTAGTTTCTCATCCTCTTCTCTCTCCTCTCGAAACTCGTCGTTATCTAAATCTATGTCATTTGTAAAACATTGAAATTCATTCCTCTCAATAAGTCTCCTATATTGAGTTTCAAATTCCTTTAATTCCTCTCTCAAACTATATATCTCATCATTAGCCGATATCAACTCAGCACTATTAATCTATTTTATCTCAGGCTCATTTTTAAATCTTACTCTATTGGGAGATTCACTTCGCGCATTATTACATACTTTTGCTAAGTGGCCATATTTTTGGCAATTATAACATTTAATTTGTCCATTAAAATTTACCTTATTTCTACCATCATTATTATACGGGTTTCCTCGCCTCTCTCTAAAAAATAAGTAAAAAACTGAAAAGGAGTGTCTAAGTTCATAATTTCTTGTGAATACTCAGTGTTTCCAGCAAACTGGAAAGCATTTTGGACTATGTCCATATTCTTTACTCTCCACACTAAGTTTCTAGAGTTGAAAGGTGCAGTTTGCAGGTTGTTCTGGAAGCTAATTGTAGGAGTTGGGCTACGTTCAACAGTCTCTAAATTATGTTGCATGTCGGTATCTACGGTTGCTGCAGACGGATCTGCATCCAAGTTTGGGTCAGTGGGAAAATTATCTACATCCTCTTCATCTTCTAGCTCCATCAGGCGATCTCTTTGGCTCGAATAATAGTCTATGTCATCTTCATTGTCGGTGGAATCGTCTTCCGAAATTTCACCATTTTCTAACCGCTTCAATATTCTCTTCATCTCTTCTGGTCGCATTTTTGATAAATTTCTATAATAAAATAAAAATAAAAGTAATTCCAACACCAAGCTATGCAGAAAAATAATGAAACGGAAGTTCAAAAAGTTTTTATAGCTAAAGAATTAGTAGGTAGGTTTTATGTAGGGCGGAATGCCTGAAATATCAAAATTGATACTCACAAAAATAGCACTAGTTTCTTCAAGTAAAACATGCACTCGCAAAAAGTAATTATATCATAGCGAAAATAATATATTCACTTACCTCAAAAGTATTTATATTCTTCAGAAAAAGAAAATATATCAAATTTGTATTCAACAAAACTTTTAGTAAAATGTGTTTACTTGTTCACTTTGCCGCGCAAGTAATATGTCATAGATAAAATAAAACAATAATGACATTTGTTTTTTTTTTAATTTCGTTGGAAAGAATATTATACAACAGTAAAATACGAACAGCCAACCTATAAAAAAAAACTAATAGTAATGTGAACATTCGGTTTAAAAGATTGGTATCAAAATTGAAACTCTAGGTTATTAAGAGTTAAACATCAAATCGTTTGTACAATAACCATGCTAAGCAGTGCTGACCGCATTATTGAGTCGATGGATTTTGAAACATTGTTTAATAATACACAATTGGTTTCCCAATTGTATGCAGTTTCGAAACCAATAAAGCCGGATAATAGAAACCTATAGGATTAAACACATGTATTTTGTTCGGTTTCATATATATTTCAATCCAATGTTCTCCACCAAGATAAGATGAATGCTTATTGACAATTATGTCTTATTATTACATAGAAATGGTATTTTATCCAATGGATATACCCAAACAAACTCATTTTCTAATATTTATTTTCCAATTCGATCAAGCTGAACAGAACTACATCAATAAATCAAATAATATATGAAAAACTTATTCCATAACAACTTTATCCTAATTTCTTTATACATTTATACCAATACTGTTCTATTTGCAGTAATTTGCACCTCATTTTCAAATACTCCATATATTATAACATGCACCGGTTCAGAAATAACTTTTACAAATTTTATATCTAATCGTAAATTTGCAATTCGCGTAATTGACTCTGGTTTAAATCAGAATCATGGGCCCAAAATAAATGTAAAAAATGAGTATTTGGTTTTGAATTTCTCAAGACTTATACCACAATTCAAGTTTTTATCCAAACAACCCATATTTCTCACTATACTCTGTATATAGGTAATACAGTGACACCAAAGTGAAGCAATGTACGATCCATCACTTTGGAATGTTATTAGAATACAGTTAGGCATACAGTTGTACAGTCAGATGCAGTTGTGTAGATCGCTATCAACGATATGGGGAATGGTGCTTGGTAAAAGCTCTTCGCCGATTTTATTTTTCAAAAATTATTTCGAAATAAATTTTCATGTTTATTTTTCTTGTTTTTAATATATAGGGAGATAATAATAATAAAATTAAAACACTTATAAATTATTAATTTAAAATAATAAATTTAGAATGTTGGTATGAATGAAATGTATGAAGAATGAAATCGTAATTTAAAAGTACCGAGTAAAAAGTTCTAGAAATATTTAGTTTGCTTTAATAAGTTAAATAAAATTCCTAACTTTCACCTAAAGATTACTATAAATATAAGGTAAATTATAATAATACAATATTAACATAATAAAAATAGGATTAATATTAATCGCATAAATATAGAAAGATTCACAAATACAATAAGAATACACCACGAGCGCAAATTAAATAGACAAATTACTTAATTCTGATTGAACAATCTACATNATATATATATTATATATATATATATATATATTAGGGTGGCCCATGCAGTATAGCAAAAAAATAAAAGTTTTAAACTTCACCTTCTCACCCTTCCAACTTGTTCCAATGTTGAAAAGAAAATTTTCTGTGAAATATTTTCTGAAATTTCTCGACATTTAGAGGTGGCCCAACAATCTAGAAGTTTGAAGTACAAATATTTTAAAGTGGTTTTTATACGTTTTTGCTACTTGTACTGTGTTTGACGAAATTATGAGCAGCAAAATTATCTCATTTTTATTACAACATTAACTGTAGTGAAAACAGAGACATATTTGACAATAAACACACCTAACAACCGAAGCAGTTTACTAGTTTAGTTTATCACTGGGCCTATAGTCACTAGCCAGTCAAAGTCGACAAACTCAAAAGTCGAACATTACTATCAGTCACACAGTCAGTACACATTAGGGTAAAATAACAACAGTGCATGGAACATGGAAACTGAAAACATGGTGATTGAACACAGTTTTTAGTCGTAACTACTAATTAAGATCAGTCCGAGTTTGATAGTTAAGGTGTCGTTGGCGTAGATGACATGGCCATCATGAGACCGAATTTGCTGCAGTCTGGAAACAGCCGGCGATGTTCGCTAACGACATGCAACATGAATTGAAGCTGTTCCTCATCCTTGGTTAGCTTTTTATTGTAGTCCTGAATGAGGGCTACCCCTCTCTCAGCTCTGTCATTCACAACAGCCAATCCTTTAACAGTTCTCAGTGCACATTGGTATGTTTCATCCTCATCCCATTCTGATGGATCTTTTGATATAAATGACGTCTGTAACTGCAGAAGACGAAACATGGTCATTGAATTGGCTGTGCAGAACTGTTCGAGACCCTTGCTGTTTGTGAAGGCTGATGTTTCCACTCTGGGACGTTTAGGTGGATGCTCAGGTGCAGCATTCTCCATGGCTGCAAGCATCAGCTTCTTGGTTTCAGCTGGAACTCTGGAGTCAAACAGAGCGAGTGTTACCAGCTCTTCTGAAATATACCACAGATGCAGTCCCAGCTTTTTGCTGGTTACAGATGAAATGTTTACATCGGGGTATTCAAGGAGCTGTCTCATCAACAGGAAATCATTCAATGGTGCATTTATTGCCAGAGGTGCTGTTATCCATACTCTGAGATAGACAAGCACACCAAATGCAGCAACAGCAGTGATTCCCTTCAGCTCACTCTGTGTCATCTTGAATTGTGCTCTGAAAAGCCACATCTTGATACTGTACAGCACTTTAGCCTACCACCTTGCTCGATGCATTGCACCTGGAGACTGAAAGTGAATCCCCCTGGAAGGAGCCTGGCCAAGGTAAATCATAGACAGTTCCAGGAACTCCCGGTAATCATCTCGTGGCTGCTGCACTTCAAGTTGCATGCGAGCAAATTCCAATAATTCATTTCGACTATTAGCAATGAGATTGTCGATGAATGGATCCGTTTCTGCCGGCTGGTAGTTGTCACGATCTATGAATTTCCAGTGCTCCTTGAATCTTTTGAAGATTGATATGTCAGGGCTTGATGAACCTCGTAGCATTTGGTCAAATGCTGCACCGACAATAAGTTCCATGATGTGATGACGACAGGCCAAGTATAGGAGATCTTTGGCCAACATCTGTTGAATTAAGACACAAGCACCTTGCTTATCACCAGTGTTTGAACTTGTTGTGTCAAAACACAAAGCCACAACCTGCTTTTCGATGCCCCATTGCTTTATCTCGTTGACCACGGCAGTAGCTTGGGATTCACCAGTTCCAGATGACAGTTTTGGAACTGCAAGCAGCTGTTCACAACCAACACCTGAGATGAGAATTGGTAACCTGTCGACGTGTTCTCTAGTTGTCAAATCTTCCAATAACTTTCCATCCCAGTGGACAGTCAGATGGTTTACAGATAGAAATTCTGATTTCAGCTGTGATGCTGCATTTGTTCTAGCTTTACACCTGGCTCGGTGGATTGAGTTCCTGCTGATGTTGAGGGAATCAACATTGTGACCAAGGCTGGATGCTGTTTCACACAACACATAAACAGCATTTCTGGAGGATGTCTGTGTTCTGTCCAGAGCTGCCATTAGCCCAGGAGTCAATACATCAGTCTTAGCTTTCTTTGGCACTGGCTTTGTGATACAGTCAGCAGGATCTGTTGATGAGGATGCAACAGGTTTATATTCATCATCACACAAGACAATCTGCTCTTGGTCATGGTCACTGTCTTCACCAGATGATGATTCGAGAGTTGTCAAACAAGCACTGATATTCATTTCATCTACTGACCTTTGCCGCCGCCTTGCTTCAGCTTGTTTGCGTTCACCAGCTGCTCTAGCTTTACGTTCAGTAACTTTATCCCGGACACCAATGGATCCTGGACGCCCTTTTTCTCTCTGGCGTAACAGGAATGCCCTGTCTTCTGGGTTGCTAATGATAGTTAGTGCATCCTGATGGGCTATGTCGAACAGATCTTCAAGATGAGAAACAAATTCATGCTCCTGTTTTTTGTGAGCTTCACCAGACCTCGACTTGTGTTTTTGGAGACCCTTCCATTCATAAAAGACTGATTCAAGCTTCTGAATGCAGTGCTGTTCTGCTCTTGTTGGAATGCTTGCTTTTTTCCAGAACTCCATTATCACGTTGATTGTCAGTTTACTGGCTTCGCGAAGAGTCATTTTTTCTACTTTATGTAGGTGTAGAAAGTACCCAAATGTCTGATAATACGATGGCAGCTTTGCACCAAGAATTTCAGGAACATATGATTTAATCAAGTAAACATTATCATTAGATCTTGTTTCCATTCTGTTAAATCTGAAACACAATAACATGGAGAGTGGAGACGATTAGGTTAAGCAAAACACTAGGCATAATTGAATGAACAACTGAAAAATTTTAAATTTGCTGTATAGTACAAGAGTACATTTAACATTGTAAAATGCATTCAACAACGATGTGTTTTTGCATGTAATTCAGCAAAGTAAAATACTGACTATTAATACATGAACATAATACAAGAACAAAGATTGCATAATTACATCTCGACTGATGAGTAATAGCTGACTTTTTGTCTCAAAAATGAAAAACAAATATAAACATAAACAGAAGAGAATATTGACTTTTTGTCTCAAAAATGAAAAACAAATATAAACATAAACAGAAGAGAATTAGCAAAGAATGTCTAATAAATTCAATAAAATACCAATAAATAAGTAACACTTAAATAGGTTAATCATCCATACTCTCTCAGTCACTGCTATATAACAAACCAATAACTCGCCCTGAATTACCGGCAAAAGAAACACCATGTCAAAACTTCATCACCAGTGGGCCACCTTTAACTATTGTCAAATTGCAGAAATATTTTGCACTAATTATTTTTATAGCAATTGGAACAACTTGGAAGGGTGAGAGTTGTTAGTTTTTAACTTTCAATTTTTTGGGCCACCCTAATATATATATAAACTATATAATGTGTATTTGAATCAGCGGTTTTTAAAGTTGCTACATAAAAATTCGTGAAAAATCATAAATTTTGAGTTGACCTACATAAAAATACTAAGAATTTTAAGGTTGAAAATCCTCAGCGGGTGGGGATGGACCCAGCGGTGGCCAATCCATTTATTTATAATAATTAAACTTATTATTAAAACATAATTTAAAGTAATCCATTTATACTGTTTATTAATTGAAAGTTTTTCGATCTAAAATATGATCTGTTCACTCCAATTCGAAACTTATCTAATATTTCTGATTGAATCTTTCTTTCCTTTATTTCTCATGTTGACTATTATTTATCCAATTATTATTATTATTATTATTGTTATTATTTTTATAAATAATAATAGTCTTACAATTTTTTACTTTTTGGATCCAAATGATATTCCTCAACGGCGAGCAAAACAAAATCAGTTATATCAAAACTAGCGATTTTATAATCACCCTTTTTTCGATGTTCATCAATTCGGATTTGTAAAACTTCAATAAGTTGATTGAAAACTTTTTGTAACTTTTCAACAGATTTGAAATCAGACTTCTTGTTCGGTTTATCGTTAGGAAAATCACACTGAAGACAAGAGAAACAATCAAAAAGATTCAATAAAAATTTAATTAAACATACTAAAAATAATGAAATAATTTTTTAAAAAAGTTAAATTTAACTTAAAAAAATTATTTCAAATAACTTAAATTTAAATAAAAAGATCATAATAAAATTGTTTTTAAGAACTTAAATATTTCAAACTTTAAAATTTCCAATAAATTTGTTGAGTTTCGTCACGTTTTTCTAAAAATTTTGAAGTTTGGTCGCTGCTACTGACCTCTTGCTTATTGTTTTCTATTATAAACTTTATTGTCTCGTGAATTAGTGTTAATATTTAATCTCGATATGCATACAGTCGTCAAAAATTATGATTATGATTAATGTAGTATATCATTTTGCTCATTAACAAATATACAAAAATTACCAGTCATTTGGCTTTATTTTTAGCTACAACTACGTTCATCACTCAGCGGGTTTTGCATACACTAGTTATAAATACTTATGAATACATGTGAAAACGTGTATAAAACTCAAGTAATATTAGTATCAACAAAATTTTCCAATTAATGTATACAGATTTCCATTTTATAATAAACACGAATTTGTGAACAGAAACTTTTGCCCAACCCTTAAGATGTAAATATTAAATGAATAAATTTTTAGGAACGTCAGATAGTTTAATAAATGTAGAGAATAAAACATGCCTAAAATTATAAATCACATTAGTGTGAGGATGAAAATGAATATAAATATAGATGTAAATTGATTGTTTTGTGAACGAAATTAGAAACACGATTTTAATAGTTAAGGTGATGGCTTCTCTGTGGTTGAATTTGGATCTTTATGAATTTAAAATGAACGAGCATCGTTTTTAAAATGTAAGGCTTTTGAAAATAAAGTTATTTTCCTGCAATTTTATATTTATAGTTATAGAAAATACTACTTTATAAATAATATTAATAATTATAATAATAATATTGTTTTAAATTGTTTTAAATAATAAATGCTGCTACCAAGAAATCATCACTTTATACTAATACTAATACTAATACTAATAATAATAATAATAATAATAATAATAATAATAATAATAATAATAATAATAATTAATACTTATATTAAAACAAAATTGTCAATATTATTTGGAAATAATTATTTACATAATAAATCGACAAAACGTATATATTATTTCGGAAATTAATGACGGCGTTCAATTCAAATGTCAAAGCATATGATTACCAAAGATTTTCATAATTTGAAATTGACATTTAAATAGACATTAAGAGATTCCTTAATGTTAGTAAATTATCAAATTTTCATATATTATTTATCATAATATTATTAAAAGGGGAATTATTAAAAATTTTATTCAATATATTTTTCTAAATATTAGTAGTTTATTTATTTGAAATTGATAAAAAAAATAATGTTTTCACAACCACATATACATGTATTATAATGTGAATATTAATAACGAACATATAAATATAAATATCGATAAAGTATGTTTGATATGTAAACACTTATGGTACGAATGTTATGATAATATAACTCCATGCGTTTCAATTGAAAACAACAAGAAACATAATTAAGTTTTATTTTCAAAACAAATTTCTAAAATTCGAATTCACTTGTTCCGTTTTCAACCATTAATAGTTTGATTTAATAATCTTCTTGTTCGATTTCAAAACAATAACACGGTCTAATACTACGGATAGAAGATCTGATGGAAACTTACTTCAAGATAATTTTTGTAAAATAAAATAATTGCTTGCAAATCAGATAGACAATATCTGGCTTAAATTTTCGACTTATTTCGCATTTAGTAGATGAATTTTTGTTCGACCAAAATAGGAAATTTACCTGAGTTTATTTAAGAAATTACGCTGTCTGGGGACGCTTCCATCGATTTGAAATTATAATATTCATATTCAACTTTAGTTCGTTACCTCTCCATACTTTCAAGAAGAAAAATATTTACTTTAGTGACTATTAAGATTGTTGAGGTTCTTATTTTTATTCATAATAATAATAAGTTAAAATTTTTAAAACTAAAACTTTGAGAATTAAAATAGCGTGTCTTCATATTCTGAGGAATGTCAACATACTCAATCATACAAATACTATTTAATATATAATATTATAAATTTATCAAAAGTTATTGATCAATAATTACTCATCTTAATTGTAATGGAATATTTTATTTCATAAAATTCGATTTATTTTTATGAAAAATTTAAATGATAGTCTAATATATTACTTATTAACTTTATCTTACATTACCTCTTCTGCGTATTGCGGAATGACTTCAATTGCCCCTTGGTACTTTTTATAATCAGTATCATTTAAAATCTCATTGAAAAGAAGCATTGTTATCACATTATCCGCCATCCAAAACAAATCATTGTCGACTTCAATTCCTTCATTTTTCGAACCTCGTCTGTATTCAACAGTTTCTTTGAATTTATCAAAACATTTATACATAATTTCATTCAATCTGTCCAGATTTGCACAATGTCGTAGACCTCTATGCAAGTTTCTCTGAAGAGTTTTCCAAAGTGGCCCGTAATCGCTGTTTAAAATATTGTTTCGATTCCCAGATAAAATCTTTTCTGAATATGATTGTAACATTGAAGCAATAAATCATTAAAGCATATGGATAATAAAAATAACAGTATTTTGAGTTAAAGATGTGGGGATTCGATTTATTAAACTTTAATCATAATTTCATTTGGACTGTTACTAATGTGAGGTGTTTTCAGCTGAGAATTAAATATTTCAATGATTTATTAAGATAATTTTAAATGATAAATAATGGACTATTAAAATAACTTTTAAAATAATTTTTAAATTTTTAAATTGACAAATTAAACATGCTTTTAAAAGAAGTTTCATTAGTAAATATTTTTTTAAATAAATATATTTTAAATATCGAAATTTTAATAAATTGTTTTGAAAATATTTTATTCAACGCTGAAAATTTGTTTGAATATTTCATTAAATAAATACTTGGAATTATGACGTTAACTTTTTAATCGGATTTAAAAAATAATTTAGAAGATGCGTAAACAGCTTCTAATAACTAACATTAATGTTCCTTCGACTTCAATCATACTATAAGGGTAACCGATATATCACTATCTTTGAGATTCGCTTCCTAATTTCCATTTGAAATAACTTGTATTGTATTCATTACTTGACTTCATACAAACTATAGCTTACAACCACATAATTTTTATCATAAAATATCAGTTAATTTCTCGGAATAATTTTATACGACTTTTATTTGAAGTGAATACATAAAAATGAACTTTCTTTTTAATGTACAGAACCATTTAAAACTAATTTTCAATAAAAATACAACTGAAATTTAAGTGTTTAAATTTTAAACAATTTAATACCAAACTATTTAAAACATTCAAAACACAAATGTTCACAACATTTTGCACATTAATTTTCGGATTCAATGACCTTATCAACAAAGTTTTACATATTACACCTTTTGAATAATTATTAAAAATTTTTAATAAGATTTTAAAATCACATGTGAAGATTTTATTCATATAGGCTTTATTTTATTCACTAATATTGGCCAATCCCTCCTGTTGGCATTGATCAAGAACTGAAGTTCAGAGATGACAGAAACTCTCGTCAATAAGTATGTGACTTGCATTCATTTTAGGTAAATTGATAAACAAGATTTAAACACAACCCAACCGGAGTTTTAAATTTATTAATAAATATATTGCGTACTTTATACAAATTAAACTTGATATTTAAATTGCCCAACAGCTTTCTTATTTTCTTCTTGTAATCTGTAAAATCTTCCGAGTAAGGCAATACCAACACAAATTTGAGCTCACCTACCTCACACACACTATTAATGTTATTTAGTTTACCACCCGATATACACTCACTAGTCAAATTACACCTAGAAATTCTCTCACAATGATTTTTAGGATTCTTAACCACTTAACGAGAATCGACGTAAATTTACGTCAAAAAAATGTGGTTGAAATAGAATTTGTGACGTAATTTTACGCACTTTATACCATTGAGTCTATGGGGAATACCGTAACTCTGCGTCTATAATATTTACGTCTATTCTCTGATGATTTTTTAAAAAAAATTAAATATGTTATAATTTTTCAAATAAACATGTTTTTTCATTTTGGGAAATATTCCATCTATATGCATCATAATCTATCAGAAAATGCAATATAAAAATTATAGTTTTTTTTACCACAAATTTTAATTTTTAAAAAGAGTTAAGTTTTATAAAGAGTTAAATTTATCAAAATTCTCTTTCATCATCATTAATAAAAATTATTTTGAATGACCATTTTTCATCAACAATTCAACTAATTTATCAGCACTTTTTACTGATTAATCAAAAGTGAAAGATAAAGACCATGAGCGATAAATCAATCACTTTATCATATTTCTCTTATACAAGAAAACTGTCGAAATATATCGTGAAACGCATTTTTGAGTGGCACTTTTAATTAATGAAATCATTGCCTTGTCAATTTAATTATTTAAATTTAATTAAAAACTAATTTATCAAAAATTATTTCAAATAATTTAAAATAATCCAATAAATAAAATATTTACATTTATAAAATATAAAAGTATTTTACAAATCATTGGCAATACAAACAATCGATTTATTTTCAGTGGTAACTTTTTATATAATTATTCGTGCTGTGATTGGTGGGAATATACAATGAAATTTGTATGATATTGATTATAACAATACAATAAATAATTTTTATTTTTAGACTTGTTTAAAGGTCAAAATTACAGTAAAATGTTTACCTAAAGAAAATTTGAAAAAATTACCTCCATAACTGGCTGACCGACCGCTCACTTGTTTCGACAATTTACGAACAAAAACTTCATAGCCTGTATCTATATCATTTATAAAAACTACTGGAGTTTCTTCTTTGTAAAGAGTGAATATCGGACCATATTTAGGAATATATTTTTGAACAATTTTTTTATAAATTAATTTTTCATTGATAATAAAATCCGCTTCATCTGAATCTGGATTGGGACCAGGTGGCAATTTATAACTAGATTTAGGTCGATTCATTATAATAATTTGATATTTCTTTAATAATCTTAATAGTCTAAATTTAAATAGAAAAAATAAGCATTATTCTAAAAATAAACATCATTAATATTTTGAGTAAACTACAGTAGAGCACCATTCTAATACAGTTATGGGTCCAAAATATATCATCACAAAAAAAGGAGTTGTGGCAAATTGGTATTTTAAAAAAATCAGTGGTAAAACTAGTCCGATAAAATTAGGAGTTAATTAATCATTGTGTCATAAAAGAATTTAAATTAAATCTGGACGCATTATAATGGAACTTTACAGTATATGACCGAATATCTATCTTAATAAATAAAAATAAATTACATTAAAATAAATTAATAATCACTTTATTTAGAATTTCTTTTAATATCTTTTAAAGTAAAGGTCATGCAAATGATATATTAAAAGATGTCAAAAATGTTGTTATATTTATTATAATGAAAAAATATAATATATCAATTATAATTTATTCACAAAATAAAGATTCTAAAAAATATAATAATTATCAATAAATTGTTCTGGATAAAATTTTTTATTAAGTTGCATTGGCATATTTTAGGCCAAATTAAAAAAAATATAATAATTATCAATAAATTGTTCTGGATAAAATTTTTTATTAAGTTGCATTGGCATATTTTAGGCCAAATTAAAAAAAATTTATTTATTGGGTTGGCTTTTAAGCAATGTCAAGGAAAACTTTTTGAGTTGCTTTCCCAATCGAAAACCACCTTATTTTTCTCCATGGTAACCGTTACTTTGATAAAAGGTGAGCTCTCATCTGGAATTGCGAGTGTTCCGGTATATCGTTGGTCCATAAACTACCAATGGAAAGTGTAAGACTAAATACGCTTTTTCAAATTCTATTTTTGCCACATTTCATAATATTAAAACAACATTATTTGTTTAATATTACACTATTCTTACATCCCCACCAGATTCATTTGACTCCTTAACAACTCTTTTTCTAATATCGCCCACGTGTCGCGTCATATCATATCCGTTACACCTGAATAAAAATTTTTGTATTTAATAATGGTTTAATGATATGCCCGTCTTTCTATCTTTCTGTGCATTTTTTATTCAAATTCGGTTTTATCCATACTGGGTCACCAGCAGAATATTTTGCTTCGATTATTATTTCCTTTTTATTGTAGCTTGGCAGATTTAGTTTTGGATTATAATTAAATATGGCTCTAGATGGACAAATATTATTGTTGTTTGGCGTATTGTTGAACCAGTATATAGCTTCTGCGATCGTTCCTGAGGACCTAGCTGCTAGCGATTTGATTGTCCATTCATCTGCCAAAATAATTTCGAGTTTGTCGAACCATTCTTCCACATATGTATTTTTGCCATCGAATTTTCCAACATTTTCAATTCTAATCTTGTTGATTTCTATTGCCCGGATAGCTTGTAAAACTAAACACCATTTTCAAATTCTATTTTTACCACATTTTCATAATATTAAAACAACATTAATTGTTTAATATTACACTATTCCTACAGAAAGTTTATGTTTTATCTTTTACTCTCCTTGTGTCCCTTTCCTCAAAAACCTCCTGATAGCCTATTAAAATCTCTTTCTCTGTTTATCTGTAAGATGAGTGAATTCCTTGAGGGATTCTGCTTGAGCCTAGTTGATGGTTAATTGGGCAGTGCAGTCTGCCTTGCTAAATGTCATTCATCAATTGCATTCGATCTAACATTATTTGATGGTTCTGCTGCAAGCAGTCGAGTAACTTCAAGGTCGACGGAGGTTCTCGCTTTACAAAAATTACAAAAATTACCTATTTATCACTTAGACATTTAGATTCTTTAATCTTGGCTTTTACCTTGATCCAGCACCACTTTATATAAAGGTTTTTCGTGCGTCATAAATTTGTTTGTTAAAACAAACTGATTTTTATTATTTCTTTTTTATAGGTTTTGTTGTGTTTATAATTTACTTAGTATTTTTATATTAATTCAAATTAAAATTTTATTCTAAACGGAATTATTTATTTAAATTTTTCATTAAAATGTTTTTTCCTTAAATTTCGCCATTTATCTCTTATTTTTGATTATTCTTGAGTAGACGGATTGGACATCGCTGGACCAACCCCTCCTCTGCTGTGGATTCACACACCCCTAAAAATCCTAGTATTTTTATGTAGGTCAAATCAATATATATATATATATATATATATATATATATATATATATATATATATATATATATATATATAT
This sequence comes from Schmidtea polychroa, assembly GCA_959609185.1. NCBI lineage: Eukaryota > Metazoa > Platyhelminthes > Tricladida > Dugesiidae > Schmidtea > Schmidtea polychroa. The sequence continues at coordinate 20,733 of CAUHTR010008143.1, read as the reverse complement.
ATATATATATATATATATATATATATATATAACAATAACGACCCAACGTATATTGAAATAAAAAATTCACAATCTTTTCTCACCACTTTACAATTAATAATCAAAGTTACGTTTGACCGATTCTCCGCTCGGTGTTGATGCTTTGATAAAGATAATATTCACCTTTTATTCTCTTAGGTTCTCTTGACCAACGTTTTCCTCTTTTTCTGTTTGATTTGATCCTATTCATGCTTTTTATTCTTATTCTATCTCTTCTTTTTCCCTAATCTCCTAAATTCATTTTCGCCTTTTCCTAATTCTCGCTTGGTCTTTGGCGCTCTGAAGCTGTAGCTGTTGGATCAACTTCAAGAGTTTTTGCATTTCTGTGGGACTGAACCAGGTGTCTTCTAGTACTCAACACCTTCCCTTGAATTTTTCCACTCGAAGTCGCAATTCTTTTGCCTGTTTTTGTGCATTTTCCCTGTCGGCTCTTAAATTTTCCATTAATTGCAATATTGAAAGATAAAAAATTTAAAAAAATGATTTAGATTTAATCATTTACGGGTCGATATACAAATAACTCAAGCGCTACGCACATTTTACTCCTGATATCCCAATTTATTATCGCTATAAGCCACACCTTAAAAGATCACATTTACCCTTCTTATCTACTGTTGATATTTTATTTTAAATCGTGTTTATTTAGGCTATCACTGCATATGAATTTGTTATCATATATTGTTCCATGCCTCGGTGTCATTTCTTTACGTGTAATTCGCATTCATTCTACAACTCATCAATACTAAAATAATTCCTAAAGTTAATCAATGCCATCCTCATATCCATTTTTGGGGTCGTCCGAGTTTCCGTGGTGGCTCTCCATAATACCACCCGACTGAGTCTGGCACCTTAATATTTCGCTGTTGGAAAGTTGTCAAGTATAGTGCTAATAATCTTTAAATAAGTAATGTATTGAATGTAACATATTTTAAGAAACGATGTTTTCTGAGAAATTAAAGTAGTAATTTTAAAATAACTAAAGTAAATTAAAATAAAGTAGAGTAATAATTTAAAATTAATGTAAGATATTTTTTAAAGAATCTACTTCATCTGAGAAATTTATAAAAGTAATACAATTTTAATTCAAATTTGAATGAAATTAATTTTTGTAAATAATAATAATAATAATAATAATAATAATAATAATAATAATAATAATAATAATAATAATAATAATAATAATAATAATAATAATAATAATAATAATAATAATAATAATAATAATAATAATAATAATAATAATAATAATAATAATTAAATTCTTCATTTGGTAATGAACTGCGTATCATTCAACAACTAGGTACAAACAACTAGGTATCAACAACCAGGTAATAATAGCTGGTTACAAATAGCTAGCTATTAACAACTAAGTATCAACTACCTAGTAGTAACAACCAGTTACTAACAGTTCTGGAGCTCAATATGAAAGTAGGTTCTTCATATTATTGAAGAGTTCTTTCATCTTCAATAGTATAGTTTAGAAAACACATGTTTTTAGCTCATCAATCATTTTGAATTTTTGCTTTTGTCAATAATAAAACGATTTAAACACAATTAATTAATTACCTTAATAAAAATTCTAGATTTTCCCCGTCGGTTATTGGATTGAAAATCATAGATTATATAAAATTATGAATTTTTTGAACTTGATTGTAATAATCTACATTTTTAATTTCTATTTATAACTACTTTGGTACTTGTAAACACATTGACACAGAGAGGGTTGTACTTGAGGAGTCGCAAAGCTTGAAATAATTCTGGTTCATAGTAGCAATTGGCTTTTATCGATCATATTCAAATCAATAGAAGTACCAATATTTATGGTTGATTGATTTGTAAGTCTTCAATCTGATATTTGAGATCACCTTCCTTTATTGTTATTTTGCATCCAATTATTCTACCTTTCACACTCTTGAAGAATAAGATAGGGTATTTTCCGCTTCTGTCCACGACATGTTTGGGTCTGTCAGTCGGGAGCTTCATTCCATCTACTAAACATCTTCCTCTATAATTGATGTTTCTTATCATTTTTGATATTATTCTTAATATAAACAAATTAATTAAAATAATTTAATTAAAATTGAATTCAGAGTTTAAGCAGTATATCAAATTGTAGGATTTAGTGGTAGTGGGAAAACTTTATTAGTATGTAATTTAATGTAATCAAACATATGTAAAACAAAATTCAATAAAATTTATTGGCACAGAGGGTCAGATGAAGAGCATGGATTGACTCAAAACAATAATTAAAGGATTCGATAAAAATTGGTCTTCTAGATTAGTGCATGGTGATGTTATTATTTTTGCTGATTTGTATTAGAAAGAAAATAACGAAAAGGGTTTTAATAATTTATTTACAAATATCAGTAGAAATGGATTACAGTTATTTTCATAACACAAAACCTTTTTCGTCGAGGTGGAAGTCATAGAACACGTAATTTAAATGTTTAATATTCGATTATTTTCAAAATTCCACCAGATCAAATAATTATTGATTTTCTTGCAAAACAAGTTTATCATTCCAAATTTCAATAAAGTTTCCCATTAATATTTATTCTTTGACTTTACACAACAATCTCCTGATGATTCGAATATTAGAACTGATTTTTTACTGTAAATGGTGTTACGATTTATAAACAAAATTAAAAGTAATTAAACTAATCATGTCATTTAATAAAGATATTGTTAAAAACTCGATCGTTCCACATTTTCCCATAAATGATAATAAAATAATCAAACGTAGTAAGAAACCTATTGTAAAGAAAAGTAAGAAACAAACTAAGAAATGGATTAAATATATACAAAACAAACAATTAAATAATTGTAGTAATAATGAAATTTGAACGCAGTTTACTATATTTTAATATCTTGATAAAAGCTTGAAATATAAAACACATGTGAATCTTTTTCAATCGTTTCCATCATTTGATATTGAATATTTCCTTGGAGTTATTGTAAATGTTGTTCGTGATAATCAGTCGACCACAAAAGAAAATATACGATTGAAAAACACCGAAGAAGTTTTAAGCATTCCACCTTATTATCCCAATTAAATAGCGAAGAACCCGCTAAACAAGACTTTATAAGCTTGAAGAAGAGCGAATTTCTTGAAATATTAACAACCGCGTTAATATCAATCGACCTGCCGCTTCACAAACTACGAAATAATAGTCTCAAAAGGCTCTTTAATTTCATGACCTATCCACTTCCATCTGAATCGAGTATGCGAAGATACATTATTCAAAATACATACCCAGCAGTTTTGAATAAATTGAAAGATTATGTCAAAAACAAAGAAATATTTCTTGTTGTGGATGAAACTTCAATCAACTTAGAAAAATACGCCATGGTATTAATAGGAACAATCGAATCTCCTAAAGTTGTTTACGTGGCCAATTTAATACACCTGAAAGCTCCGATAACCCACCAAATTGTAGTCAACATTATAAATGAAACATTTGATATTCTTGAAATTGAAAGTAAACAATTTTTGCTGTTGTTAAGCGACGATGCTAGCTACATGCGAAAAGCAGCCGATCATTTAAAAATCGTGCATCCAAACCTTTTCTCAATTAAATGTATTGCGCACCTAATTCATAATTGTGCAATGCGGTTAAAAATTCACTACAAAGATGCTGATAATATGATTTCTGCGATTAAGTCAATAACGGCAAAAAATAAAGAAAATAAAAGAATTCTTTCTAAGGCAGGCAATATTCCAGATGTTATTGTAACACGATGGTCAAGTTGGCTTGGCGCTGCATTAATTTATTCTAAAATACTGCCAGAAATAAAATTACATTTCAAGGAAATAACTCAAAAGGGAATATTGATCGAAAATGCGAAAACGGCTATTTTTAAAGAAACGATAACAAAAGAGTTGGAAGAAATATTTAATTGTTACAGGGGGTTAGTTGTATTGGCTGATGAGCTTGAAGATTCAAAACATTCAATTGAAAGTGCATTTAAAAGAATAAATATTACAAAGGCTAAAAGATTAATATTGCAAAGACATAATAGATCACTTTTATCGCTAGTCAACACTAAAAATTGGCGTCTGATGACAAAGATAATATATAAACAAAAGGAGGTTCTTGAGTGCATTAATTTCAATAGCTTTATCAGAAATAAGTGCAATTTCATCATTAAGTTCTTAACTGGCAACAAAAGCTTAATATCCAATAAGTATATTGTAGGTTTAAATATTTTGACATGTTGTAATAATAAAGGTAACATTTTCTAAAACAAAGGAGAAAAAGCTCAAAACAATATGGAAAAACCCAAAAGATTCACATGGATTTGGTGGTGTAGAACAATTAACAAAACGAGTGAATAATTCGAACAAATAAACTCAGAAATGGTTATCTGATTTAGCTTATAATTTAAATAAACTAATGTTGAAGCGATTCCCAACAAGATTATACAAAACATTTAAAATCAATGATTTATGGCAATCGAATTTGATTAAAATGATTCCTTATTCAAAAATTAAAAAAAAGTTACAAATATATTTTGACTTGCATTGATGTTTTTAATAGATACGCTCGTGTTGTTCCTACAAAAACAAAATCTGATAATGAAATGGTTGGTACAATAAAATAATTGTTTGCGGATGGAAAGCCGCGAAATTTACAAACTGATTTGAATAAGAAATTTATTTAAATTAAATAATTTTTAAAGTAAATATTTAGGTAAAGAATTTTATAACAGCAAAGTTAAAGAGGTTATCAAAGAAATAAATCATTACTCGGTATTTTCTCAATTCAAAGCTGCTCACGTTGAAAGATTTAATTGAACTTTAAAAGAAAGATTGAAAAAATATTTTTTTTGTGAAGGTAATAAAAGTTGGATAAGTGATTTACCAAAAGTTATTTTCAGTTACAATCATTCGCCACATAGAGGATTAAAAGGACCGAAACCTGTTTAATCTACTAACAGACCATTAAGAAAGGTAGAAAAATCGATAAACCTAAATACAAGGTGGGTGATCATGTTAGAATTAGTAAAATTAGTTATTCTCCATTCATCAAAAATTTTGATAATAATTGGAATGAAGAGGTTTAACAAATTTTGAAAATCGATACAAAGCAGAATCCTGTCATGAATGTGATAGTCGATCATGAAAACAATCAAATTCTACGAAAAAAACTCCAGCTATCACTGTATTCAGGATTCAAAAGATTTTAAAAATCAAAATTATGTGAAATATAAGCAATACTAAATTTAAATGGCATGATTATAAAGCTCCAACATGGATAACTGCAAATCAATTGATTAAATAAATATATTATCAAGGAAAACCAGTTTTATATGAATTTGCCTAATAATAGCTGTCCTCTTATTTTTCCTGATAATGAAGCTCATAAGTTTAATGTCGAATATAAAAATTCTATTTACTTGAATGGTGAATGGCAAGTGGCTCTCATGAACTTTAACTTTGTGTATAATAATTTTCCTTTTGAAAATAATTCAAATGTTAAATTCAGTCAAAGTATATTACATACAAGTATGAATACTTTTAGTTTAACGAAGCAAAAAATAAATATAATATCAGTCACGACTTTATATTTTATTTAATATATATTGATGGGAATATTTTAAACCAGCGCTGTCCAACTGGCGGCCCATCTCATCATTTTCTGTGGCCCATTCACAAAATTTTTGTTAATTTTAAATATGACCAGCATTATATCAGTAATATTATTTGTCTTATTTTTCTTTCTAATCTAGTTTTTGTCATGAAACTTTACTGATCTATATTTAAAATTGTAAACATTGTTTAATTACGTACAATGAAATACGTATGTATTTAAAATCTGTAAACGCGTGTTTGATTGTTTTTATTGTGAAATTTTATTTGCTTAATATACACAAAATTAGGTAAGTACATTTAAAAAATTTGGTATTTAATTTTTTTTTTTAATTTTTTAGTTTTTTATTATTTCAAGCAAACTTATTTTATTATTTAAAATTTACAAATATTAATATTTACTACTGTCATAAAATGAGTGCAAAAAAATACGAAAAAAATTACGAGTGAGAATCGGGAATTTAAAGAACGATGGGAAATTGATTATATGTTTGTGAAGCAGAAAGAAATTTATCTGTGTTTGATATGCCGGATGAATACTACTATATGTAAAGAATATAATCTGAAGCGTCATTATCAATCACAGAATGTAGACAAATATTCGAAATATAATGGTGAGTCGAGAATCGTCATACTTGAAAATTTAAAAAAACAATTTAAGCAGCAAACATCAATTATCCCCCTCGCATGTAAGGCTCAGGTTGCATCTGTTTATGCTTCTTATGCAGTTGCAAAAGAAAATTGCCAAAGCCAAAAAGCCATTTACTGATGGTGAAATTATTAAGAAGTGTGCAATTAAAATGGCTCAAGCATTTGGAGATGATAAAATGGCAAAACAGTTCGAGTCAGTTTCT